>JBAMJV010001847.1:0-203258 GCA_037951105.1 Echinarachnius parma
TATCGTCAAACAACAACAGACCCGATGGTAGAATGTAAACGATACAATAATACAGAGAGATAAGATATCTAAAATGATATTCATTTGTCATTCACCGTTTTCGTAAGCACCGTCCGATGATTAAATGCCTTCTTACTAAAAACCAGTAGCCAAAATATTTCCAAAAGAAGGGTTTTGATGGGCAATAGCGCGTCATTAAAGTTTGTAAACACTCCTGACAAGCCAGAAGCAATAGCACCCTAAATTCCACAGTCATCGTGTATACCAACAGGCCCGCAAGGGGCTTTATTACTGGAGTTCCCGCCGGGGGGAAATGGTTAGCTTAACCATGGTTAACGGACTTCCAGATTTTAAACCCCTTCTTTGAGCTGGTGATCCCGTTTCATTATCAAAATACAAAGAAGGCGAACAATGTGCACATTGTGAACTTGTCAAGTATATCGGTCGTTCATAGTATATGGAACCATTCGCGCGATTAAGAGTTAATAGTTTGAAAGCGCGAACTAGTGTGTATATGCCTTAAAGGATTTAGTAACTTTGTTGACAAGTGCAAAAAGTGATGCGTGGTTAATAAAATGTGTATTGGTGTGTTCTGATATGTACGCAAAGTAATGTGTGAAAATGTCACGTTATTTGGATGTTATTTGGCCGAGAAATGAGCGAAAATGCAAAGTGATATTCACTAAATCATTGCACTTACTTTGAACACGTCTTAAACGATCCCGTATATAGTTTAACATCCGAACACTTCAATTTTAAATATCTTTTGAACGAAACGGAAATTTGAAGAAGGAAAAAAAAGAAACTTGTCCCATTATTTTATTGTTCATATGAATAGAACAAAGTATGAGAGAACCACTAGAGTTCCAAGTAAGTTTTGAGGATTTGGACAATAAGTCCCTTTAACTTAACACGTTCCTTACTATATGTTGCGATACCCATAGAGTTCAAGCGGGGACAACCAGGTTCCCCGTAAGCAATTGGTTTATACACAATGTAGACTACTGAATAAAGTCTTGTTTCGAAAGTTACCGAACCTGAATGGTTAAATATATACACGTTCATAAAAAAAAGAGCGCAGGATATCAGACGCAATTGACTTTAAACAACTTTTGATTATTTCAGAGTCAGCTAAGATTATTTGGATGAAAAAGGACAGAATAAGCAACGAGTATATAAAATACATCTTGTCTCATATTTGGCACTTATCATAAATATCATTAGCATACAACTAAGCCAGTTCGGCATTCGGCGCGGTTTGGTTGGTTGCCAAATTAAATAGTAACCATGAGAACTTGTTATCTTCAATGGAATTAAATTATTGTTGATTTGGTGGGCGCGTAATTAGCTTCCGAATTTCACACCTACATGTCGCCTTACGTCATAGCCCATAAATAAGCGGTCATTTAGAAGGGTGGCGATGAAACTGCTCTGGAATGGGGGTCGGGGGGGGGGGGGGGCTGGGGTACGAAAATGCTCTTTCGCCACCCGCCGAAATATCCGATTTGAATAAACGCCCCAACACCAAATTAACACCTATAACAGCAATATATACCACCCCTACACAAACACTCCTCCGATCTGGCGCCTATGACTTTTGGTGACCGAAGCAAAGATGTGGGTGAAGGTTAAATTCAAAATACATGAACTCAATTACGATTCTCTTATAGCTGGAGTGTTTAAATAAACAACTCTGTAAAGATTAATAAGCGGTATTACAAGAACATTTTATATTTGACGTTCATAATAATAATAATAATATCCACTATTTATATAGCGCCTATCACGATTGATAATCATCTCTAAGCGCTTTACAATTGTATTATTACCCCGGTCATAGGATACAATGCAAACCAGCACACATTGTGTGCACCATCTCCACTCCCTGGGGAGTATTCCTTCCAAGCGCTCAGTGGGCTCAAGAAGATCGTTCACATAAAGGCTTTAACCTCCTACCGGTCCCCATTTATACACCTGGGTAGAGAGCAGCAATAGTGGATACATTGTTTGCTGAAGGACAAACGCCGTGGGCAGGGTTCGAACTCGGGATCTCATGATCGGAAAGCGCGCGCTCTACCAATCTTGCCACACCACACTCAAATTCATGGTGATGAAAACCAATTAAAAATTGTACCCACTTCGACGCTATGCACGCAAGCCTATTTCAAATTTGTAATAATTACATAATCATAACATAGTTAATTTCAAATGATTCGGTCGTTTCTGCTTGATAACCAGCGACACTAATAAGTTTACCATCTGAGCACTGTATTTGGTGTCATTAGCAATAGCTTAGACTGTAATAATTAAAACATGCACATCCTTTCTTTATAAGTTGACAAATAGCGCTCCAGAGTGTCAAAACCATGGTTTAAATCATGGTTTACATAACCTCCATCAGAGCCTAAGGGTTCAGCATGCACCCTATCTTGCACATCACTCTACCAGTTCGAATGGGGGGGGGGGGGGGGGGGGGGGCTGTGGTATGAAAATGCTCTTTTGCCAACCACCGAAATATCCGATTTGAAGAAACGCCCCAACACCAAATTAACACCTACCCCTACACAAACACTCCTCCGATCTGGCGCCTATGACTTTTGGCGACTGAAGCAAAGATGTGGGTAAAGGTTAAATTCAAATTACATTAACTAAATTACATACAATTTTCTTATAGCTGGAGTGTTTATCGACTCTGTCAAGATCGTTATACATTTTTTAAAAATTTGTATCAACGGTACTACAAGTAAAAATAAATATGACGTTCATGGACTTGGTTTAAAAATGTTACCCACTTCGACGCTATGCACGCAAGCAGGCCTATTTCAAATGTTTAATAATTACACAATTGTAACATAGTTAATTTCAAATGATTCGGTCGTTTCTGCTTGATAACCAGCGGCGCTAATACAATTTACCATCTGAGAACACTTACCTTTATTTGCAATAGTCTTTAGCAATAGCTTCGCGAAATTAGTAATAAATGTACATCCATTTTCCATCAGATGACAACAAGCGCTCCAAGGTGTCAAACCATGGTGTACGTCACGGTTTACATTGTGAAGTCCTGCCTTATAGGGTTCATAATGCATCCTATCTCGCACATTACTCTATCAGTTCGAAGTAAATTAAAATACATTAAAAACTTAAAATACTTTCGAACTAGAAATTCTTGCCAGTTGTCACAGAAAGTAGCGTGGTCGCCAAACCAGTTCATGATGCACTCGATGTCGAACATCATCTACCACTTCGAAGTGTATTCTATGTAACCTTATATAAATGTATACCTTTAAACTCGAAAATGTTGCCACAGAAACTGCGTCATCAACAAACGTGGCTGATCATAATAAACTATGGGTTCATTATACACCCAATCTCGAACGTCATCTACCAGTTCGAACTCTATTTCCATAACATGTATAATACCTTCATACTCGAAATTCTCGCCATAGAAACTTCGTCGTCGCCAGACCAGGCTTATTAGGATGAACTACGATTTTATGATGCACTCGCCCTCGCCCTCCGACTACCAGTTCAAAGCCACGCAGGAACTTCGCAAGCAAGTCGTCGAAGGGGTGTGCCATTCCGTGAACGAGTACTCGTATGGACCCAAGCCCCCGATTCCCCACCACCTACTGGTCGACGACCACCATCGCCTCATCTTTTGTCAGGTATGTAATCATAGTCCAGGATGTAGTGATTTATAAATATAGTGATATATTCATATATTTGGACTACACATTACATTTAATGCTCCTATGCCCCTAAAGTTTGTAAAGTTGTTTATTTGCAACATGGGTCATTTGGGTTTGTCAAACTTGTTTCTTGATTATTAGAACTCAATGATTTTAACTCGTCACAAACGGCCGCAACAGGACTTTGTATTGTTCGTTTCAACAATAAAAGCATGATGATGCAGGGCCATTATTAACTTCAAGTCATTGGTCAACTGATCAAACCTTCCTAATTATGCCAACCCAAGTTCCATTGGTGCATCTGGGATTATTCCGTACTGACGCTGCTTAATTGAATATATATTCTTTCATACATATTTTAAAAATACATAATATAGTCAATTTTAAATAAATTAATGGTTATTGCTGATCGCAATAAAATAATATTTTTCCCATTCCTTTTTTTAAATTATCGTATTTGTTGAACTGTTTTTTTTCTTTTTCTTAAAATTCCCTGATTATATTTAATGCATGTTCTTTAACAATACCTTGTGAAAATGGAAGCCTTATAAGTTGATAGGTAAGTCTAAGATTTCAGTTACATTATTTACCTTCCTTGCATATGCTTCGACTTACATAACGACGGCAGAGGGGATGGTATAACTATCAAGCTTCCACAACACGTACCAAAGCGGGACCAAAGCTCACATTTTCGATGGGACAAAATTATCATATATGACAGATTGACACCCCATTATTGACATGGTTGAGCAAAAGCGTTCATAAGAATGTCAAAATAAATATTCACCCAAAATCTGTTGTCAGTGCGCTATTGTTGTAAGTGTTTCGATCGAATCTATCCACAAGCTGCGTGCCTTTTTGAGAGAAACGCCCTTTCAAGAGTCAAACAGAAGCGCATGTATCTTTTCTTTAGAACCTTGTTTTAGTTGAGTGATCAGTTTCAGGCTCTTTGAAATTGATGCATCCAAAACTTTATGCAATTTGACAAATGTCATCAAGACTTTCAAAATGAGTGTTTTTATTAACGTCATAAAACATGACAGGCATTGTATGGATAATTAGATTCGTGTAGATTTTGTTCATGTTCTTTTATTTTCGTATCTTAAAATACATAACGACAATTCCGTTATTATGTTGAGTATTTAAGTTTGATTTCTCGACTCTCGTCTTTTGTTGATATGGTTTAATTCTTTAGCAATTAGTTGTCGGTCATGTTGAATATTTTGACGACATTAAAAAAAAAGTACAAGGGGAAATTATGAGTAGTACAACTATTATAAATACCATAGGCCTATATTCGGTGAGCAAATTATACATGTTATCTCATTACATACGCGTGCTCCATCTCCGCTCCCTGGGAAGCACTCATTCCAAGCGGCTCATGGGCATTGAGAAGATCATTCACATAAATGTTCTCACCTCTTACCGGGTCCCTAAAATGTAGGAGCATACATGTAGTTTGATAGGTTCAGGCGTAACGTTTGTCCAGAAAAAATATGAACAAGAGGTTAGAAATAAACTACAAAATAAACGATAGTATTTACAAAAGGACGGGGAGAAGGAGGAGTTGGACTGAAGAAAAAGAAAATAGAAAAGAAAACAGAAGGAAAGATTGACAAGATAAGAGAGCAAGGAAGAGGCAAGGGGAGAGGGCGTAGCCGAGGGGAAAACTTCATGTCCGTAATTGATTGCACACAATACACAGTCACGTGTTACTTGAAGTAAATAGCTAATAAATGTTTTGTAAGGAATTCATTTCCTTCCATTTACAATTCAAACAAGGACAAGGACGCAAAAGAGTACTTATTTTGGTCTTGCACTTGTTATATTGTCATTGTCCCAATAACCTTGATGATTTTAAAATGTGAAGGTAATTGGAGTACTGCGACAATACAAATATCCGTAGTTAGTTATAAAAAACAAACCAAAACAAAATAAAAACTTGTCGTTCTGTGGTGGCTTGATTCCCCAAACCTCTAAGTCTCTAACTTATAGTCAAATTTCAAGGCTTCTTGATTATCAGGACAAATTCAAATAACAAAGAAGTTTGTTATTTAAAAAGTATCCTTTGATAATAAATTGCCATAGTTTTATTATTGTTTAGGTAGTTTAATTATTGGGAACATGCAAGTTACGTTATTGTTTTGTATCGAACCAAAGAAAAGCTTCCTCTTATTTTATTATTGTTTTTTTTTTTTTTTAACTTTACACAGGTGCACTTTTTGGTTAGTGAAGTTACTCTTATAAGTGGGCATGGTGGTGGTGACTTATTTTCCCATCCCTAATATTACAAAATACATTCCTGCATTATCAGCACTCATCGTTTCGATGTTTTAAAGTTGACTTTAGGTGTATTAATATTTGTTTTCTCTCCTATGTTGATTTAATAGTTTCGCTTGTCTCACTTTTGCCAGAATAAAGCTAGAAAGTTGGTTTGTACCAAAATCGGTAGTTTAAACGTAGCGATTCAAATCGCACACAACCCTGAATTGTCATGATTTAGGTGAAATGCAATTGTATATAGCCCTAAATTCGAGTGTCACTTGTATAAAAATACGTAGGTACGGAAGGTTGCCTCCATCACCTGGCGACAGATCCTTGACGGGGCAGTAGCCAATGAGGGCAAGCACAAGATTCGCCGTCTTAGCACATACACGGCAGAGGAGAAGAGAGTTCGACTGGAGCAGTATACCAAGGTAAGCAACGGCAGGAGGGGACACATACGCACGCACAGAAACACACAAACATACACACGAATACGCACGTACATACACGCCAGAGGAGAAGAGAGTTCGACTGGAGCAGTATACCAAGGTAAGCAACGGTGGGAGGGGACACATACACACGCACAGAAACACACAAACATACACACGAATACACACATGCATAAATGTAGACATATGCACATACACAGGCACAGATTCTTGACAGGGGAGTAGCCAAAGAAGGCAAGCACAAGATTTCGCCGTCTTAGCACATACATGCCAGAGGAGAAGAGAGTTCGGCTGGAGCAGTATACCAAGGTTAGCAACGGCAGAAGGGGACACAAACGCACGCACATAAACACACACATACACACGAATACGCACGCACATACACGCCAACGAAGAAGACTTATCGGCTTGAGCAGTAATACCAAGGTAATCAACGGCAAAAGGGGACACAAACGCACACGGAAACACAGACATACACACCAACAAAATACCCGCACACGCACACACACACACACACACACACACACACACACACACACACATACACACAATCTGTCAGAGCATAATACAAACATGCAAAGCAGTTTCTACAATTATAATTGATAAATGCTATTCAAATACCTAATTTGTCAAGTGGATGATATATCGCTATTTAATGAGGTTTTTAAATAATTGTGTTCAATTAAAGAGGAGGTTGACCCCCGTGAATTGGGGCAATTACTTCTCTTCCCTGCAGATCGTTCTACCCCATCCATCCTCGCTTAATTTACCTTACCGTTGTCATTTAAATAACAGTGTGAGGAACCGCGGGAAATATCACAAATAAATGAAATTTGTTCATTTTGATAAATGATTACAATTCCTACGTGATGCTTATCCTCGAGCTCATGTGTCAACAATTACAATGATTACTGGGTTTTTTTTTCTCCTTCAAATCAGCACCGAAGTGTTTGTTTCGTCTTCTTTATCCAGGTAAGCCTCTTCAGTGCTTTTGATTTTAAAAAAGAGCATCTGTCGATCGATCGATTCTGAAACTCACACTTATCATTCTATTATGACAATCAATACAATTTTATGATTTACTAATCATGCTAATGACACGCCTCTCTACAGTCAAAACAGAAATAGAAATACCTCCGATAATATGACAGTCTTCTTTTTTGTGAAGGATTTTCAACAGAAAGAAGAAAATGTAATTAAGGTTATATATACAAAGTGATTCAGAGGAAGATACACATGGACTGGACCAAACATGTAAATTGATTTAATGTAATTAGGTTTGATGAATGTATTTTCTGATTATTGATTGGAGCTCCAACCTAGTTGACCGAATGCCCACACGTTTCAATTGCAGCGTCATATCCCCACACAATTAAAAAAAAAAGAAAAAAAAAAAGAATTCTGACGAAACAGACTGATCCCTCTCGGCACCTTTGTCTCACCGATTTCATCTTCAAAAGCTAATTTGACTTTATACTTTAAAGGGATAGTTGAGTTTTGGTATAGAGGGCGCTACACAAAATATTTTTGATTGTCAAATTCGGAAGAGCATACAATTTTAATGACAGAATAAACTTTATTTTATCAAAATCGGTTCAGAAATAGCTGAAATATCCATAAACATAACCATTTATAATACTTGTGGGGGCCCAACAATTATTCGATAATTTTGAACCAGCCGTTAAAAAATATAAAAAATGATTCCTCTTTTCAAAAATTTACAAAAGAGGTTTTTAAATAGTGTTGATTATCTCTCTATCTAATCACTATTTCAATAAAACATCAAATGCACCATCTTTTATTTAAAATGGTTGAAAGCGATGAGTATTTAGAAAGCGCCCTCTTGAGTTGTAAAAAACCAAAACTGTACTCTCTTTACCAGAACTCAACTATCCCTTTAAGTCGCATAGAAATAATCATGAAATGATTAAAGAGCGCTCTGAAATTAAAATAAACAATTTTCAATGTTTTATAGTAACATGCAAATTAAATTTCGTATTACTTGTATACCTTATATTGACAGGCTTGAAAATAGCCCTCGAATATTAAACAAAAACTTCCCCTGTTTGTAGCGTCGGGTGATAGTGAGCAGGCGATTGTTTTAATTTAAAACAAATTGAGTTATGCATATCATCTTACAGGTTGGGCCTTTCTCTACGTGATGCAACATTTTTAGATAATGTATCATTTTGGGAATATTCATTCATTTATTCATTGATTTTGACAAAATAATGCTACAATCTGGCTTATTTGGCTACGTGGCTTACAAACTTGAAACATGATTATCTCCGAAGTACAAACAATAACTAAACGCCCTTCTCTTTCTCAATCGACGGCAGGTGATGTTTGTCCGCGAACCGATCCTGCGAGCCATCTCGGGTTGGTATGATAAGTTCGTCGTAGGATATCGCGAAGAACGAATGGAATACCTGAGCCGCTACGGCTGCGACATCGCCCGACGACTGCAGCGCAAGAACATCAGTACGATCAGGGCTTGTCAGCAGCGGGTACGAGGCGCTGCTGATGTAAGTCGCGTGGATGTTCGTGTCATTAATACTTATTTTTATGATTATGTATTTTTTAAGTGTCAAGAATACATGTTTTCTTTCGTTCCGTATGTGTTAATTGTAGTTGTTTGTTAAATTTAATCTTTACAAAATGAGTTCGTTTATAAAGTAAAGTTCACCAGCCACAAATAAATCACTCGGTGAATAATTTATCAGCCAACAAGCAACCAAACTTTTAACAGCTAGGTTATCAAACTAATCAATTGGTCAATCAATCAGCAAATATATCAATCAAACAAAAAAACATACAATCAATCGATCATTCAATCAATCAACCAACCCACCAACCAACCGTCCAACCGGTCAATTACCTGAAATTATTTCAACCATCATTCATCATTTAATCAATCAATCAATCAATCAGAAGAAATCCGATGCCGACGCCGGATATGATGATTCCGACCACGACGGGGCGCCCGATCTCCGCATACCGTTCGAGGACTTCGTCCGCTACCTCATCTCTGGACCTGTATCTATTAGGAACGACATGCACTGGCAGACATACCATTCGCGCTGCCAACCATGCCAGGTAAACTTTATATAATCATTGAAGTTGTACTTTTTTTCCTCAAACACAAACAGATTTGTTGAATAGTTTGTATTTTTTGTGTGTGGTTTGTTGTTGTCCTTGAGCACGTTTTTGTTTGTAATGGATAAGATACTAACTTGTAAAACTTTATGGATGTTACTTAATTTATGAATTCCTGCTTCTGCTCAACAAATTGTAATAATTGGAATCCAACTTGCATGCATTATTCGTTGCTACATCGAGTAAACCTCGAGCAAAGCACTCAAGTTGTCAAACGGTAACCTTTGCGCATAGATAAATATGACATTGAGATTTATCAAGTAAATTGCATATCAATACCATACATAAAACAAAAGTCCCAACCGTAGTTTTACACCCCATGAGGACAACCCATTCCGATAAAAAAAGAAAAAGAAAGTTGTTTTATGCACCGCACTAGAGGTAATTTTGAGGGTGTAGAATGTCATTGGGGTTTTCCATATATACTACGTACATACGGTAAAGCTGTATGCAACATTATGACATGCATGACTGAAATGTGGCTCCTTTTAAAACAAAACTTTCTGAAAGGTAAAATACGACTATATTGGGCATTACGAGACATTGGCTATGGATGCAGATCACATCGCGAGGCGCCTCGGGCTGAAGATTAGGCATGCCAATGGGTCATCGGGATTCCACCATCGGCCCTCGCGCTCTGAAGATATCGCTCGCAAGGTATAATACAGAATAACTTCGTTTGTTCAGATTGTATTAGTACGGTTCATCAAGTATACATATTTACAAATAGTACTAACAGTTTTACTGTGATAATAAAACATCTCATGCGCAAATACCATTGTCCATAGATAAGCGAAGGAATAACGCAGCAAATTCCGTTATCAGCAATATGACGATTAAGGTGATGGAGTTTCTAAAATATCTTTAAAGGGGTAGTTTAGTTTTGGTAGAGAGGGCGCTGCACATCACAATATTTTTTGTGAGGTAATGAAAAACTGAGTGTCGAATTTGAGAGAACATTTTTAATGGCAGAATAAACTTTATTTGGTCAAAATCGGTCCAGAAACGGCTAAAATATCAATAAATATATCTTATAATTATTTGGGGCCCAAATAATTAGATGCATTTTTCAAAAAAATAAAAAAATGCATACACTTTTTCAAAATGTTTCAAAAGCGTTGTTTAAATAGTTGTTGATGATCTCTCTAGTTAATCATGATTTCAATAAAACATCACATGCATAATTTTGTATGAAAAATGGTTAAAACCAATGCCTTTTTAGAGAGCGCCCTCTTGTGTTTTAATGGCTCTTTTTGAATGATAATGGGCCTTTACTTAGTCGTTTGTAATGTTGTATACCTTTCGAGCATGGTGGAGTTATAACTATTAGTTTATAATGTTACTGTCCAGGTTTGGTTACTAAAGTTCAGCCTTACCAAAACTGTACTACCCCTTTAAGGTTGTAGGTAAATGTATTTAGCCACAAATATTCGCAATTACAAATCCAAACCATTGATTAGGCTTAACTTCCTATATGATGTACTGTATACAATTTGTTTAAATTGGTAACGTGTTGTTTTGGTATTGATTGTATATAACCTCTACTTTATTTGTACATGTATGTATAATGAATACATTATTGAAATGTTGTTTTCTTCAATTTATCATTTCCAGAAAATTAATATACTTATTATTAGTATTATTATTATTATTATTATCAACATTTATACTATCATCACCATGATTATTACTGCTACTCGCATTACGTTTCAGGTCCTGTTCGACCTGGACAGCGTTCTCCGAATGCGTCTCGCCGAGCTCTACCATCTGGACTACGAATTGTACGGTTACGATCACTTCAAGCTACAACAATGGGCCGACATGGTTGACATTGACCGAATGGACTATGATCCATTTATTGTCGATGTCGGGAAACCTAAACATTAAATTCAAGACCCATTTAATGACTGATAGTAAAAATACAATTTTAAACTGGACGAATGAACTTGATATAATGTGATCATGCAGAGATGAGCTCTGTAATGATGATAACCACCTGACAACGAGCTGTTTGGTCACAACCACTTCAAACTACCGCAGTGGGCCAACATTGTAGACTTTGACCGAATGGACTATGATCCTCTTGTTGTCGATGTCGTTGTCGATGACCGTAAAAATTGAATTCAAGATTCATTTCATGACTGACAATGTTCATACCTTTTTAAAATGGACGTACGAACTGTATAATACTATAATCATGAAGAGGTAATGTCGTTGACATGATGATAACCACCTGACAACGAACTACTTGATTACGATCACTTTAAACTACAGCAGTGAGCCGACATGATAGACATTGACCAAATGAACTAGCCTAGGCCTACGCTTATTTTGCTTGATATTTTGGCGGTTTTTTGCCTTGTAATTTAATCATATGCCATTCAAATGATATCAATTCAACTGCATGTGTATTCATTTCACTTATAGAAACCTATCAGCGAAAGTTTGAGCCGATTTTGATAATAAAGCAAATCAAGAGAAATAGTTTGTCAAATCTTTGATCAAAATATTTTATGCAACCCTCTTCTTAAGTTACAGCAGAACAACTCTAATATGTGCATGCATTTACGATAACTTGTTCATCTCTGGCATATTGATAGGCAAGAAGAAATAACAATGTGAATATCTACACTGTTAACGCCAGTGAAGGATCGTTCTGATGTGCATTCACAGATTCTGCCAGAGTGCCATCTAGAGAGGGCGGCAAACAGCACTTGGCAAAATCCATCTATAACTATACAGTCATGTATAATTACATGGAAAATACAAATTTGCTCGAACCTTCACTTTAAAGGGGTAGTACAGTTTTGGTAAGGCTGAACTTTATAGTAACCAAAACCTGCACAGTAACATTACAAACTAATATTATACCCCACCATGCTCGAAAGGTATACAAAAATACAAACGACTATGTAAAAAGCTTTCTATCGTTCAAAAAGCGCCATTAAAACACAAGAGGGCGCTCTCTAATAAAGCATTGGTTTCAACCATTTTACATACAAAATTATGCATGTGATGTTTTGTTGAAATAATGATTAAATGGAGAGATCATCAACAACTATCTAAAAACCGCTTTTGAAATTTTTTGAAAAAGTGTAAGCATTTAAAAAATTTTATCAAAAAATCATCGTATTTATTTGGGGCCCAAATAAATACGATCGGATATATTATTGATATTTCTGCCATTTCTGAACCGATTTTGACCAAATTAAATTTATTCTGCCATTAAATTTTTTTTTCTTCAAATTCGACACTCGGTTTTTCATTACCTCACGAACAAATTGTGTTGTGCAGCGCCCTCTACCAAAACTGAACAACCCCTTTAAGGTTTCTAAATTTGACGTCCTTTCATGTTGTCCACATTAATACTTGTGCGAAACTTCACCCTTTAATATTGACAGCTTTCTATGAATTTGAAATGCAATAACTATAGCACTTAATAGCAATAATGTTCAAATTCATGGTACAGAAACTTAATTTGTCTCCTCAAATGCGTAAGAGGTATAATAAAAACTTTCATAAAATTCATCTAATGGATGTTATTGAATCGCTTTTGTAAAGTAAGCCATACCTCTTCACGATCTGTCTCATTTCCGTGTATTATATGTCTGTCCATACATACATGCAATAAGATATTATGTTTCTGTCTTATGTTTGCAGAGTTTGGCATACTCGTGTATGAGCTTTCTCTTTCGTTAATAAATCATGTAGAAATGCTTAGTTTCATCGACTTATATAAAGTTTATGTTATTTTTAATTAATGATCATAGTCGCTGATGAGGTTCAATAAAAATCTAGTATCAGAGAAGTGTCTCATAATAACTCACATGTGTTCATTGACTTCATTATATAAAGTTTATGTTATTTTTAATTAATGATCATAGTCGCTGATGAGGTTCAATAAAAAATCTAGTATCAGAGAAGTGTCTCATAATAACTCACATGTGTTCATTATATAAAGTTTATGTTATTTTTAATTAATGATCATAGTCGCTGATGAGGTTCAATAAAAATCTAGTATCAGAGAAGTGTCTCATAATAACTCACATGTGTTGTTCATTATATAAAGTTTATGTTATTTTTAATTAATGATCATAGTCGCTGATGAGGTTCAATAAAAAATCTAGTATCAGAGAAGTGTCTCATAATAACTCACATGTGTTGTTCATTAACCTTTGTATTAATTCGATAAACTACACTTATCATTTCGTGAAGAAAAAAAACATTGTGCGAATATGCTTCCGTTTATTGTGGTCGAATTAAATTGGCAATAAGGCGGAAAGTATACAAACATTACGAAATGCAATCTAGAGAATAATAAAGACTTTTAGTTTTGCAATGATATTAAGTTTTTTTTTTTTTATGCGATTATCAGTTTCAGTTCCTTTCAAAAAGCAAAGCTCGGTAATGTATAATTATTAACATGATACTTTGGTAACTAAGTAACATAAACAAGTTGAACAGAAAAGAATGTAAACATTCTCCGTTGTTTCAAATTATGTTGAAGATGTATTTCCTTATTAGAAATGGTGGGAGAAAGTCGATATGTAATACAAATTTTCAACAAGAGAATATTTAGTGGGAATCCACGCATTTAAACCACTCAGGAATGATATTCTGCATCACAACATGATCAGTCGCATAAAATAAATCAAGTACAGAGACTGGTAAATATTTGGTTAAGGGGAGGATCTTCCTTTTTCCCATGGAGGATGTAGGGAATTGCAAACGGTAGAATGGTCGAAAGCGGATCAAAGAAAACTAGCACAATCAAGATTATTTCCGCAGTTTGGGAAATATCTCTTATATACAAAGTGTAAAAGACAACTCATAAACAAAAATTAAAAAAAGTTATTGTGGTCTCTGACTAGAAAATAATCCCCTCTCCTACCCCATTCCGTGTAAAAATAGGCTTATATAGTTATATATGGATTTTACAATGTTACGGGAACCTGGTAAACGATATAATGGACTTTATGCTGCACATGATATAATCTAGGAACAGCGGGTGGGCAGCGGGTGAATATCTCGACTCTTGGTACACCCTTTTCTTTAAACGTTACTTTCTTTCACACAAGTGAAAGTCATAAGCACATGGTATTGTCCAACGTTGCATCTTTTTATTTATTTCGACACTTGCGTTACTAAGGAAAAACACACTTGGAATCTATTTATAATTATTTCCTTGAACGAAATAGAACATGCAAAACATATCAATCAAGTTCTTCAAAAATGATACACTCGCATTTTAACGAAGATATTTTGATTTTGGTTTCGACATTTGAGAGGCTAGATCAGTAGATCAGATTGCATTCGTCTCATAATTGTGATGAGTGTGAATTTCAGAATCGATCGCTGTATAGTCTTGAGTACATGAGCCGTTGTAGTAACATTATAATCTTTACAACAATATTTTATATCACAACATTCTCAAACAAACAAAAAATGTAATGTAGTCAAGTTAACCGATTTTAATCCATAATAATACATAATTTTAAAAATAGACTAGCATGTTGATAATTTGAATATTTCATTTTCGGTTTCGACTGTGGAGAGGCCTGTCATTTATGGGATGATCATATTTTCTTAATTGTCATAACAAATGTATGATCGGTGTGAGTTTCAGAATCGATCAACCAATATGAGCATTTGAGCTAGTGATCTATATAAGCTGTTGATACATGAACAAACGTGGCAAATGAAGACGTACATTTCTGTTGGTGAAAGTTCATAGATTCATTATAATGATACCTTCGAGGAAAGAAGACGCACCAGACCGGACCAACATTTGCCTGCTTGTATCATTATAATAAACATTTTCGGCGTATGACAGCTGGCTTTCTCAGTGTTTTTCTTTGCTAAGAGAATACAAAACTGATACAATTCTAGTTCGACATTAGTACTTGTTTGGATTCGAACTTCACCATGGCCAGACATCATTTTCGACTCTGTAGAGAGTGTGTACACAAATTTGAAAACTATTGCTCCATTGTTGTTTTGGTTTTACTCGCGTTGACGTTAATATCACGGTGTAAAGCTGATCGCATTTTCCTGAATGCTGGAGATACCGCTTCGAGAAGTTTGAATTATACTTTGGTTGCAGATCCAAACATTACTATCGTCTGGGCAAGAAGGACGGACAATAATATCAAGACCGACTACTTAGCAAAATGTACAAGTAAAAATTGTACCCCTATCCACCCCCATACCAACGATACACGGTTCAATTTCAGCTTCGAAACGTCATCACGAGATTTTGGAATTAGTATTTCTAATTTGACAGTACTAGACTCAGGAACATATAAATGTGTACGTGAAACGGGTAACACACCCCAAGACATAGTATCATTTGAAGTAAGTGTAATAAATTGTAGCTGTTCAGTAAATCAATCAAACATTGCGTATTGTTATTTACCGAATTTCCCCGAAGACGAATATAAATTTCCTCTACTTGTTGACATTCAAGATCGTGAATACAATGCATCAATTATCGGCAATAGCTTGACAGTCGACCTTTCATCCGAAAATATACACGTCCCTAACATGATGAAACCCGTTATTCTAATTACCTCCAGTCCTTCGATACCTGCGCTGAGAAATATTACATGTAGGTTGCCTACGATTCAAACGACTACAGCGGGAATTTCCGCTGAATGGATGTCCTCGTCGCATACTGAACTATCAACCCAGACGCAGAGTTCCCCTACACTGGCAGATTTGTCTTCTTCCACGACGGTACTAAGTTCACCAGACATGACAACACAGCCTACAAGTAGATTCAATGATTTTTCAACAAATGCAACGATTATCACCACCACCGTAATTACCACCACTACCAAGTCTCCAGGACCAACTAAGAATATAACTTCAGCGACGACGACGATGAAAACGACATCAACAAATATAATAATGACGACGGAAAATACACAATCAACTCTAAAAACTGAAACAACAGTAACCCTAGTACCAACAACCAGTGAAACACCAAACGAGCCATCATCTTCGAAGTCAACCGTAACTGAAGCGCATTCAACACAAAAGCATTCAACACAAAATGAATCATCGTCGACATTTGGATCAACTCCTCATATTGGACAATCATCTACAAAAACTAAAAAATCAACATTAAAAGCACAAACAAATACAGTTCCATTACAACCGACCTCTCCGTCTGAAACGTCTGAAACCACAGACGATACACCTTCACTGGTGTCAAATCCTTACTCAATGAAATCGGATTCGGATGAATCCAAAACAACTGCAGATCGACACACGACGGAAAGTTCGACAACGGAAAACAACAATGAAAACGAATCCGATTCAGTGAAACGGCTAGCTGCTGTAGCGGCGGTACTCATCACAATCCTGATAGCATGCGGCATCGGATTGTTCTACGTTGTGTATCGGAACCGACGTGGAGAGGCAAATGATACTCATTCTCACAACGGGAAGAGAGGAAAAAGACTGTCCTCGCTCAATATCAAAATACCAGACTTTACCTTTCAGCCGAGTGCAGTGAGTCACGCTCTCGTACTCAAGAAAGGTAGATCTAATAATAGGAAGTCTCAAGATGGTGGTTGTAGTCTCCAAACGATATCGAGTGTTGACCCTGGAAACATCTACGCTGAAACGTCCTTCACACGAGACGACCGCGATGGAAATGGTGGAGACAATCAGCCTCGGAAAGATACCCCACAGAACAATCATTCTATGGAGGGTCTTGTGGACAATATTCTCTATGAATCAAGCGGTGCAATGTCTGGTGCTATGCCAATGAATTATCTCGCCAGCCCGTCAACTTCAGCAGATCCTACTTACTTTGTACTTGAAGAAACAAGTAATGCATCCAGTTCGAAACCGCTTCATCAGTTTGTCAACCCTGGAAACATTTACGAAGAAACGTCCTTCGCCCAAAGCGACCGCGATGGACATGTTAGAAAGGATCAGCCTCAGGGAGATACCACACAGACAAATCAGCCTCTGGAGGGTTCCGTTGAAAACATTCTGTATGAATCAAGCGGTGCAATGTCCGCTGCTGTGCCATTGCGTGATTTCGCTGGCCCATCAACATCAACAGATCCCACTTACTTCGTTCTTGAAGATACAAGCAATGCCTCCGGTTCGGAACCGCTTCCTCCATTTCTTCATTCCAGAGAAGGCCTAAATAACAAGGAAACATGCGATGCGGACCACCAGTATGAATACGTCGATTTGCCGGTGAGAGTTCCTGGACAGGGCACTAGAAGGGAAGAAATACATGTGTACGCCGTACCAGACAATTACCGAAAATGATAGACTTCTTAATTGACCCGTTCAGGCAAATACTCAATATTTATCCGGCAGGGGTCTAACTGAATGCTTACAAGTAGCCTCATCAACTTATATAGATTTTGTGCATACTTACAGCAATAAGAATGTTTAAAATTCGTTTTCATCACGTAAAACATAGTTTGTTGTTTGTTGTTTGTATATTCAATTTAATCACAGTTTATACAATAGGTACAAATTCTTACTTTCCATTAAAAAAAAGTTTTTCAGCAGGGCCGTAAACAAAATAATACAAGTTTATTATATTAGTGCTTTAATTTTGCAATAAAATGCTTACAAGATGTTCAATTAAGTTAAATAGATATATAATAATAAAAACAATAAGAACGCATTGAATTAGCTATGATCAAAGTAAAGATAGTTATCGCAATAATTGTAGCAAGAACGATTAATTGTGAGCAGAGAAAGCACACAAGAAATAAAATAATGCTTTAGTAAATTATATGCTAGATAATTGGGTGCGGTTCGTTATTCCGAAGGCTCGATATTTCGAAGGTTCGTTATTCTGAACATATACACATTTTGTATACCTGGGGGTTCTTTAATTTAATAGGGTTCGTTAATCCGAACATTTATTGCATTAATTAGAAGAATCGTTATTCCGAAAATGAAATACGTAGAGTTCGATATTCCGAAGATTCGTTTATCCGAAAATGAAATCGGGTTCGATATTCCGAAGGTTCGCTAATCCGAAAATGAAATGGGTTTTGTAACAAACCTTTCGGATTAACGAACCTTATTTAATTTTCGGATAAACGAACCCCTTTTCATTTTCGGATTAACAAACCCCATTTCATTGTCGGATTAACAAACCTTTGAAATATCGAACCTGATTTCATTTTCGGGGAAACCAACCTTTGGAATAACAAGCCTTCGAATCTTCGGAATAACGAACCTTTGATATATCGAGCTGTAACCAGATAATTAAGCACAGTTTAATGTACAGTAACGTCCTATAAGTTTATACAAATGGGGGACGTTTGTAATTATATGAAGATTGCTTAATGATTGTGCCTGCATAATAGGCCTACGTTTTTGTAAAAAAAGCACATACATTTCACTACTGAAAATGACTACTCCAACCATGTTTATTAAAAACATTTTGTACGAATCATTGATCCAAGTGTGTTTACTTTTTAAGCTGGACTAAACAAAAACAAAAATCAAAATTGATAAAAGTTGTCCAAGAGTGTAATGATTTAAGTTTTTAATACGGTTCTTTTTGTTTCCGGCACATTGCAAACAGAATGATTGATGATACTTTGACGTATCTACAGTGTTAATTTAGCCAAGCAATAATAATTCTGCCAGTTTTCAAGCAAATGCCTGAATTTAGGCCCTGGTCACTTGAAATTCACGCTATTTGTACCTTTTCACGCACACATTAGTTGAAAGTCGACTGACAACCCCGTTTCGAGCCCTACCCCAGTAAAAACTTCGACGCGACAAGTTTACAACTTTTCGCTGCAGTACCACATAAGTATATGGATACGCGTGGTCAATGATTTACATGAGTAGACTTGTGATCGTTTTTCTTTTAATGTATTTGCTCAAAGTGATCTCACAGTAAACTAACTCGTAAGGTGTTAGTATAGTGCATGTATTATATAATATCGCTGTCTGGTATGTAATTTTCAAATATAAGAATTATGTTGTCATAATAATGTTGTCGTGTCTCCATGATCCTCGCGGGGTTAACTGCATTTGGCTTGTATATAGTAAACTTAACTGAAAAATAAACTTTTAAATGTTAAAGGGATCTATCATTTATAGTAACATTGCCAGATTAATAGAAGCATGGAACAAGTTTTGGTTTTCCAAATTTGAAGTGTCTGAATTTCAAAATTTGAAAACTTCAACAGTGTCAAAAGTAAGTGCAATGAGTCAGTGAAAATCTCTTTGCATTTTCACGCATTACCCTGTCAATTTACTATGGAATTTCCGCACATCACTCGGTGAACATATTTTATATCACATAAATATAAATGTAATCAACCCTTCGTTAGTTTTTGCGTTTATCAACATAATTACTATATCCCTTTACATATTCCTGTACCTTGCACTCGTTTGGCAATTGATTCTTATTATAGGATTTTACATTATTATCAAGCATGTAATGTATTATTATCGGGGCCACCCTCGACCTACATTGTGCTATTTTATTAGCTCCTTGTTAATTCTTCTATTGTGTTATTAATTTCAAGATGTATTATTAATCTGTACTATGAATATATATATATTGATTGTAAATTTGTAATATTGAACCGATTTCTTTTGATAATACACACAAATTCAATTTATTTCATTTCATCTTTTAAAGTCATTACAACAAACAATATGTGCCCATATACGATTTGAGATCGAATGCAAATTGACTCAAGCATGTTGAAGACTATTGATTGATTAATGAATGTGAAATATTTTTGCTAACCACTTTAACAAACCATAATTAATGCACCATCTACATGAACTATACCATAATGTGCGTCAATGTTGTATGTTTGTGCTCTTATTTAGTTTTTTTTTTTGACGTAATAACTATTTGAGATGTAATGTACATGAGCAACGATGAATGTATAAGATATGTGTCATATTAAATAGGCCTATTCATCACTGTACATTGTTGTTTAAAAATATGTGTTTTCAAATTTGTTGTCTTGAATTTAATTGGTATGCAACTAAGCCTATATGCTATTTATGAACATTGTAAATATTGAACTGATTTCTCTTTATAATTAAACAAATTTAATTCATTTCATTTCATCTTTTAAAGTCAAAACAACAAACAATATGTGCCCATATACGATTTGAGATCGAATGCAAATTGACTAAAGCATGTTGAAGACTATTGATTGATAAAATATTTTGGCTAACCACTTTAACAAACCATAATTAATGCACCATCTACATGAACTATACCGGTACCATAATGTGCGTCAATGTTGTATGTTTGTGCTCTTATTTAGTATTTGTTGATGTAATAACTATTTGAGATGTAATGTACATGAGATAAGATATGTGTCCTATTAAATAGGCCTACATGTACCTATTCATCACTGTACATTGTTGTTTAAAAATACGGTATGTGTTTTCATATTTTGTTGTCTTGAATTTAATCGGTATGCTACTAAGCTTATATGCTATTTATGAACATTGTGATGAGTGTGCAATGTCTTTGTTGCTTATAATTTATGAAAACAACTAGTATCACAAAATCATGATCATGAAGAATTGCTTAGAATGCTAAAATGTTTATATTTCATTGAATCGAGACTTATATCAGTGAATATGTAATAAAGCAGTAATCTATCATGAGATGGGCCCAGATCCTGGCGTGTCACAGGTTGGGCATGGCACAGGTTGGGCATTGCAAACAGTTGTTTGTGGTAATTGTATATATTATTCGTTATAATGTACATGTGCACATTCGCGAAAACACACCAATTCAGTATAACATTTATAAATTTAGTATAAAAAGCTCAAAAATCAAGCAATGTCTATAACATGTCTTTAAAAAAAAACATGATCAGATAATAAAACTACACCCAACACAATTGCTTACTATGCCTCTGTCATAAGTTGTCTTTATTTCAACAAGGTCCATGTCATACATATTGAGATCTTCTCAATCAATAGTATATTTTCACACTGAGTAGTTTACATGCAACCGCGGTTTTAATTCTTGATCACCTTCGACATGCACTGCATTAGCCAACATTATTTTAATATATTAATCGCTAATACTTGTGTTAGTATCAATATGAAAAGCAACTTTCTGAAATATATGCAATTCTACATAAATGTCACACCCTTCTATAACGAAAACTCAAATGTATCCGATTAAATAGAACAAATACATTTGTTAAAGATTTTTTTTTGCAGAAAATGAAAATTCATATTGTGCAATTTATCTTTTAAATTGATTCACATACAATCAGTAATAACTCGAGATTCTTCTAATAAAAACATGTCACATAAAAATCTTCTCTGCAATATGAAACCAAATTACCTCCTTAAAGTGTTTTAGTAACATTTTAAAAATCCTTTAAAATATGTTAAGAACTCTAGCGGTTATTACATACTTGGTTGTATTCGTATTATCTATAGAAGCGTGAAACTGATTTTTGTTTTCGTAATTTCTATTTGAAATTGAATTCGTTATAAATGTCTTTTGAATTGAAGTGTTCAGATTTCAAAAAAACTATACACAGTGCAATGAGTTAGCAAATGCCACCTTACATTTTCGCTCATTATTTGGTGATGTGATATTTATTACCATGGAATTTAGCACTTCACTCAGTGGACATATCACACCCTTCTAACACACATTTTGTTTGTATAAACCCTTCGCCAGTTTGTTCACATGTCAACCAAGTAATTAGATCCCTTAAATGTTGATACTTGTTGATACTTTAATATTTGTGTTAGTTATAAACATGAACTCATTTTTGAAATCTATATAATTGCAGTGACACTTTTTGTTGATGTTATGCTGATAATTAAATAAGTTTCGAAATCTTCTTTTTTAATTAGCAAAGCTCGGTTATATGATACTTTGGTAACCGAATAACCTTAACAATAACAAGTAGAAAAGAGTGCAATTTCTTTCCTTTTTCTTCAAATTATGCTGAAATTTATTTACCAATTGGGAATGGTAGGAGTTAATAAATATATACCGAACACAAAAAGTAACTTCACCCCTAAGCAATTACCCATAATTTCATAACCGATTATTGTTTCAAGATGTCATCTTACCACAATATTGGCACAGTTGTTATGTTCGATATGTGCGAAAATCAGAGATATTCATTACTTTATAGCTGAATGAGCACAGATTAAAGACAAAATGGCCCAATTCAAAAGTCACAATGTATTGCGCGTGCCTGTACATTGTTGTGAATCCGCACATGTGGCGGAATGCATTGATCATGGTTTATGAAACAATGATGTTTGATATTCCATTCATTTTGATTTGTTGATGGCACATGTGGTAAAATGCATTAATTGTAATTGTAAAACAGTGCATTTTTTAATTTTCCTACTCTCAATAATTTGTAATGATAATACTTTTGCGAATTTGGAAATATGACTATTTTTTCTGTAATGTGTGCTCACTCAACCATGGATTAATGGTTACCCCTTATTTTTACACATTGTTTTCCTAACTACCATATGGATATATTGGCAAGACGAAATCTTGAAACGATTCTTGCTTATGAAATTATGGGCAATTGCTTAGGGGTGAAGTTACTTTTTGTGTTCGGTTTATAATACATGATATAAACAAGAGAATATTGAATGGGAACTAATCATTCAGCATTTAACCATCATGAACATGATATTCTACACCATACCATGACCAGTCATTATGATATGAAAGGAGGCACGTACATAAATTATGAACAGACTGGGTACATATTTCGTTAATAGGAGTTTCTCAACATTTTCAATGGGAACTTTCAATGCATCACCTGGATCCCCAAAAGGTCACACAGCGACAGACATTCATGTACAATTTTAAAGGGATCTAGTTACTTTGTTGGCAAGTGCAAAAAGTGATGAGTGTAAAACTTAAAGAGGAATTCCACTCCAGAAATGTGATGTTTGCTATAAAATGAGATAAATATGAAGAATCATGATCGAAAATCTGAGCCAAAACGGTATAGCAATAACAAAAGTTATGATAGGATAAACTTTGCTCCGATTTTTAGTATCGTTCGGAATTGCTATCGATCGTGACGTCACTTGCGAGCTGCAGCCATTTTGAATTCTACATGGAAATTTTACAAAATTAAAATTTTCTTCATAACAACGCAAATTTATGAGCTTAAAAGTTCCAATGAGGTTGGCCCATCGATATTCTTCTATGAATTCGTGAAAACAAGCAGAGAAAAATTAACTTTTAGCAACGAAAATGAGAAATAAGTGTATTTCCATGTACTAAAGCCATGGCGAGTTGCTCGTGAATGATGCTGCATATGGCGGCAATTTTGAAACGACCGCTCATTACTACATGATGTTCAAATAGGTATAACTCCCGTGTTTCTTGTCCGATTTTGATCAAATTTTCACCATTTATTCCTCTTGTTCTGCTTATTTAAATAACGAATGGTTTTATCAGGCCCGGATTACCCCTTTAAAGTGAAAAAAGGGGAGGAAAATTACGATGTAGGGAAAATGCAAACGGTCGAATACGGAGCAAAGAAATATACTTAATAAAGATTATTCCGACAGTTGGTAAATTTATCCTATAAAAAGTGTAAAAGGCAACTCTTGCTAAATACTTTCTGATAACATCATCCTCTTCATCCTCACCCCATGCGCTCCGTGGAAAATATTTATATGGATCTTCTCTCAAAAGTTATGTGGACAACAGGCTCAAGGATCTTTAACATGCCTATAATACAGGGACATGGCAAAACGATGTACTAACTCAATGCATATTACATAGGAAAACCGGGTAAATATCCCAATCTGAGTCAACACTGTCATTAACAGTATGTCGAAACTTGTGTTACTAGCAAACAAAGGAAACATATTTGGAATATATACACAGTTATTTATAAATGTCACATATTTCCTGAACGAAAAATAAACAATATTAAAGATATCTAGTTACATTGTCAACATTCTCAAAACTTACTTGCAACTCTAGCGGTTCTCACATACCTCATTGTATTCGTATTACCAATAGAAGCATTAAACAGGTTTTGGTTTTTAACATTTCTGTTTCGTTATAAAGAGATGTATGATATACCTAAGTGGTCAGATTTATAACTGTACAAAGTCAGTGCAATGAGTTAGCGAATATCACTTTGCTCATGGAATTTTCGAATTTTCACACGTCACTTGTGAGAGCGCATATCAGATCACAGAATTACACATTTCATCAATCATTTGCCAGTTTCTGCACAATGTCAACAACGTTATCGGATCCCCTTGAAATTAAGTAGACTCGCACAAACGGAGGTATTTCTATTTCTGTTTCGACTGTGGAGTGGCCTGTCATTGATTTATTGATCATATTTCATTCATTTTCATATAAGTGAGTTTCAGAATCGATCGATTAACTTAAGTAGATGAGCCTTTATAGTCCAGATTCTTGACTATCACTTGTTATACAGCATCCCCAATACTAACAAGCAAGCCCAACTGATGTGCCAAGCCCGAGAGAGGGCGTAACATGCATCAGCGAAACTAAAATAATTATCTAAACAAAAGAACTTTATGACAGAACATTCCTCACAAAAATTATATAATTTAACCGTCTCGGTTACATGTCGTGTAAAAACTATTGAGATTTATTAACAGCTTGTGAGCCAATAGTAGTGAAAAGGTTGAAAGGTTAAAAATAGATCGGCATATTGATAACAGAAATGTTTCATTTTCGTTTAAAAAATGGAGAGGCCCTTCATATAAGATGATCATTTCATTCAATGACAATACACATACATGACGAGTGTGAGTTTCAGAATCGATCGATCGAAAAGATTATTTCAGCTAATGTGATCATGATGAAATTATAAGCTTTTCCTAACATGAACCAATGCGTCAAACGAAGACGTACTTTCATAAGGTCCATGCTGATGGATTCATGTTGAACCTTCGAGGAAAGAAGATTGTTCCAGACCAGGAAACATTTCCTTTTTTATCATTAAACCAAACATGTTTAGCGTATGACAGCCGACTTTTCAAGGGTTCACTTTACTCTTATAAAAAATAAAAAAAAACTGATACAATTCTTGTTTTACATTAATAGTCGGATTTCGACTTTACTATGGCCGGACAGCACAGTAGAGAGTTTGGACACAAATGTGAGTACTACCACTATATATTGAATTTGGCGTTCCTCGTGTTGACGACAATACCTCGATGCAAAGCTGAGCAAGTTTTCCTGAACGCTGGAGATACCGCTAATACAACGTTTAATTGTATCACGCCGGTAAATCCAAACATTACTTTGTATTGGAGGAGAATTGATTATATGAATCGGTCCGCCATCTATGACTTTGCATATGCTAAAAGTAGTTTTGGAATTTACATTAATGGCAATAACAACAAGGAGAACCGTTTCTTTTTCAACTTCGAAACAACGTTGGTAAATAGTACGTATATGTATAATTTCATATTGCATATTTCTAATTTGACGATACAAGATTCAGGAGGGTATCGGTGCTTTTTGTACGACGACGAATCAAAGAAAGCCGATCTTATAATATCACATCGAGTGAATGTAACAGCTGTTCATCAGGAAAACCAAACATCACGTGTGCAATCACAAATTTCTTTACAGAAGAACCTCGAGGTCTACCTGTTTTGGTTAATGTTCAAGGTCGTGAATATAGCGCGATTATCGTAGGCAATA
The DNA here is from genome assembly GCA_037951105.1 of Echinarachnius parma. Classification (NCBI taxonomy): domain Eukaryota; kingdom Metazoa; phylum Echinodermata; class Echinoidea; order Clypeasteroida; family Echinarachniidae; genus Echinarachnius; species Echinarachnius parma. Next base: position 26,256 of record JBAMJV010001847.1, read on the forward strand.
CGTTGACAGTCCTTGATCCGACCGGGAAATATTTCCCTAATATGATGGAACGCGTTGTTCGAATTACGTTAAGTCTTTGGATGCCTGAGCTGAGAAATATTGCATGTAGGTTGCCTACGATTAATATAACTACAGTTGGAATTACTACTCAATTGATGGACACATCGCATACTGAAATGCCATCCCATATGCAGAGTTTCCCTATGCTGACGGACTCGCTTTCGTCCACAACTATACTAAGTTCACAAGACATATCTACACATCAAACAAGTAGATTCAGTGGGTGATTTCAAGTATGGTGTTGGGGTTAGTGTTAGTGTTGAGGGTGAAAAACTGCCTCTAATCTGAGCTAAACACCAGCTTCTAGATTAAGCATCTAAGGTCACGAACTTTTTAATCGTGATGACCTTGAGTAGTAATCGATCAGTATCGCTAGTGTTCGTCAACACCAGAGACAAAATCACGCGAACACCCTTAAAATGGTAACGAAAACGCTTACATGGTTACGAATAAGAGAGCAACCCGTAATGAAGATTTACCACATACATGTATTGAATACTATAATTTAAAAAAAACATTCAAACCATTCACTTGGTCGATACGATTTTAGTGAATATTCCCTATTTTTAGTGAAATTTGTAACTAAACTCGCAAGAAATGTGCGTGACTCTCTTCTAAAAATTGAATGCCCGTCGCGCGCTGAGACATATGGCTAGCGTTAACGGTTTGCATAGCCGAAGATGTAGGCATAAATCCCGGTGACAGCACGGTAGCAAGTTCCGAGTAACTACCAATAGTATGTAACATGATATACTTTATTAAAATCGGTCACGTGATCACTAGGTGCTTGGTGGCCGAGTGGGTTAAGACCTGTCGCACGTGTATCACTTAACCAGATAAATCATAGAAGTGGGTTCGAGTCCCCGGTGTGGTTATTTTTTTTATTATTATTTTTTTTTTAGCCATTATTCACAACAAATTTACTACAGTTTTTAACTCAATTATAAGTTCACTGTAATAAAATGTCAAAGATGTACAGACAATTCCCAGTGCTTAGTGACTTTTTTCGGGGGAGGGGGGGGGGGGGGGGGTGGCGGGTGTATAATTAGACAAGAAATACATAAAATAATTAATGTTAACAACAATATAAACATAAGGAAGAACCTGGCTATTCAAATTTTGCTTTGTTGTATTATTATTCCAAATGGTCTAAAGAATTTATGAAGTGAAAACTAATGTTTGATTATAAAATAATGAAAATATGAATTGTATGACCTTATTTCTTTAAATTACTATAGATATTCAAATCAATACATTAATTAAAAAAATAAGATTTGCATTGCGTTTCATAATCTTCACTTAAGTAAAACTTCAAAAATTATCTAGGTTGACACCCTTTTTACATGCTCAGACAAACAAAAACACCACCATTTCAGTTCAGAATTGTGATTTTAATGCCCACCTAGCAACAGTAACACTAACACCAGCTCGATCTGTACTTGAAATGACTTTCATTTCGATCCCTATGGAAGTTGTTATCTCTATGGAGTTTTGCGTATACATGCTCAACACTAACACTATCGGGCAGATTAGCAGACGACGCTAAACACCAGCAACCACGTGCCACTGCCGGAAATACGAGGTCAAACCTCTAACACCAACTCATTTCAAGTACGGTGTTAAGGCTGCAGTTAGTGTTTAATAAACACTAACACTAGCTCAACACCATCTCTGATAGTATATTGCCATATCAATAAACACCGCCAGTCGGAAACGGAAGTTTGTACAACGGTGAAATCAGAGGTCATCACGTTAACACCATCCTAACACTAAGTCATTTCAAGTATGGTGTTTAAGCCCGATTTAGTGTCTAATAAACACTAACACCAGATTTAAACACCATACTTGAAATCACCCAGTGTCAAGCACACGCCATCACAACCGTTCAATGACGATGATCGCTCAAAAGGTTCAACAAATAGAGCGTCATCGGTAGCGAGGGCATCGACAATATCATCAACAGATGCAGAAATGACGACGGAAAACATGAACAATTCGCAATCAACAATACAAGCTGCAACAACAGTAACCCCAGTACCACCAAGAGAGTCATCTCCATCGAAATCAGCAGTTTTCATGACAACCAACTCATATAAATCAGAAACCCTTAGCTGGGGAGCATCTTCGAGAGTTACATCAACTTCTCTTGGCAAATCATCTACACAACCATCAATAACAAACACTAAAACAACAGAAAAGTTACATCCAACCACTTCGTCTCAAACTTCTGAAATCACAAACATGATAACCTCACTTGTGTCAACTCCTAACTCAGAATCGTCTCAGGAAGAATCCGAAACATCCAAACCTGAATACACGAAGAAATGTCCGGCACCGGGAAGCACACGTTTAAATGAATCCTTGTCAGTTAAACTGGTAGCCATTGTTGTTTCAATACAAATAGGAATCCTGGCAGCATGCGCTGTAGTTTTGTCTTTTGTTATGTACATGTATATGATCCGGTGCAGAGAAGCAAAGGATAACAGTTATCTACGAAGGAAGAGAGAAACGAGACATCCCCCGCCCAGTACAACGATACCGAACTTGAACTTGACCCTCCAGCCAAGTTTCGCAAGCCATACGTACGTCATCAAGATAGACGACGCAGAGCACAGGTCTTTGGATGCAGATAACCAGCAGACTGGTTACCAAACGAAATTAAGCGATGCAGTGACTGGTGCCATGCAAATGAAAGATCTCGAAGGTCCTTCAACATCTGTACACATGTAGACACCGCTGATTTAATTTAATTGTTGACAATCATTGACTTGTTGATTTATTGCAAAATTCGCGTGACTAGTTAACAAAAGTAGACCAAACTTGAAAATTACACACAACTTGACGTTGATATCACAACCTTCTTGAAGGTAACATTTTACATAATTGGCGTCCTTAACGTTCAAACGGGCTTGCATGTTGACGGCTTAATATTTCATTGACCGTTTTGACTATGGAGAGGCTTGTCATTAAAAATAAATCACACATTCTCTGCAGGTGGATTTCAGAATATATCGATCTACATGAGCACTATAAAAGCATTTGACATCCCAAATTGAGATTTACTTTTCTCCAGTATCTTGTTCTGCTGACATTACGAACGTATTCGGCTTATGACAGCTGATTTTCGTTGAATTATCTCTGCTATGTGAAACGAAAAACAAAGGTAAACTAAAATCTATCCAGTCCGAGCTATTATCTTGACATTTCTTTGGATCGCGACATCATTATGGCCAGATTACATTTTTATCGCGATAGAGCATTTGGACTCAAATTTAAACTCTTCCACATCAAAGTAGAATTTGTTTTGTTTTGTTGTTTATGGTAATATACCACAGCGAAGCTAATCACGTTTTCCTGAATGCTGGAGATACCGCTGCGAAAACTTTAATTTGTACCACGCCGGCAAACCCAAACATTAATATGTTCTGGAGCAGACGTTTGTATACTAACCTATATATGCCAGACTACTTAGCAGGATTTGAAATTGGTGCCACGAATACTTACCCCGGCCATATCAACGATAAACATTTCTTCTTTAAATTCAAACACTCATGGATAGATGGTACATATACTTTCGAATTGCATATAACTAATTTGACGATACTAGATTCAGGAAAGTACGAATGCCATGTTAACGATGATGAATCAAAAGAAACGCGTATTATAACATCACATAAAGTGAATGTAACATATTGTAGCTGTCCATCAGTAGAACCAAACATTGCGTGTGAGATCACGAATTTCTTCACAAACGAACCTCGACGCCTGCCTGTGTTCGATGACATAGGACAACTGAATAAAAATGCGTCAATCATGGGCAATAGCTTGACGGTTCCTCCCTTGCCCGAAACCTTACATGCCCCCAACACGATGGATCCTATTATTCGAATTACCTCCAGTTCGTTGGTGCCTGAGCTTAAAAAAATAACATGAAGGTTGCCTATGATGCGAATACTTTGGAAACAACCACTGAAATGATGGACACGGAAGCGGAAAATATGCCAGGATAACATTCATAGATTTTTCATCAGCATTTAATACCATGGTTCCTGTTAAGTTGATTGAAAAATTGATGCAGTTTGGTATTAACCCAACATTGACACTTTGGTTAAGTGACTTTCTACATGACAGAGAACAGCAGGTAGCTGTGTCTGGGACCTTTTCTGAAAAACTCACAACTAATATAGGATCACCTCAAGGGTGTGTTTTATCACCCATCCTGTTTGTTCTTTACACAAATGATTGTCGCTCAATATCCCCAGATACATACATTCTGAAGTACGCAGATGACACTGCACTGATTGGACTCATTAAGAACAATGATACAGTCTATGTACAAGCTGTAAAGACTTTTGTAACGTGGTGTGACGAAAATTGTCTGAGACTGAATGAAAAGAAGACAAAAGAAATGATAATTGACTTTAGGAAGACAAATGGTAATATACCTAAATTGAAAATTCATGGGACTGAAATTGAACGTGTTAGTACTTACAAGTATTTAGGTACTGTAATTGATGAGAAGCTAACGTGGGAAGCTCAGGTGAAGGAGTCTGTCAGTAAAGGTTACCAGAGACTCCACTTCTTGAGGAAGCTTAAATCATTCCATGTAGATAATACTATCCTACATTCGTTCTACTCATCTGTTGTGGAAAGTGCTGTATTGTTTTGTTCTGTGGTTTGGTTTAGTAGCCTCATGCAAAAGGACTCGAAAAGATTAAAAGATTAACTAGACAAGCATCAAAGATATTGTGTGTACAAATTAACTTAGATGATGTTCACAGGAAAAAGGTCCTCATTAAGGTTAAACACATAATGCAGGAGGCAGAACACCCTCTAAACAAATATTTCTCTCTTCTGCGTTCCGGTAAACGTCTACAAAGCCTGAAGAGTAGGACCAACCGTTTCTTGAATTCATTTGTACCATTTTCAGTTCGTACGTTCAATGCCCTTAATTGAGCCCTCCATATACGGGACTGGCTTGGCCTGGTCCGGCTGGTTTTCAGTCGCCTGTCTATATTACTCGGTCGAGGCCAACAATACAGTTTTGACAAGCTGCACCAGCTGTAAACCGGTCGCATGATTGAACCCATTAAAGGAGGGGGGAAATCCCGGCTTTGATTCAGGTTTATAGCTTTAAATATGTGCCTTTATTGATATACCACACTCTTTTTTTCAAAGAAATCCTTAAGTTGGGACAAAAAGGTAAATTTCATGCAACTTTTTGGCTTTATTTCGCATCGGCGTTCCATGCTCCTAAAAAAAGTCATTTATAGCAGAGCGGGAATGTGCGCACGTGTCACCCGATTCATGACATCACATGCAGACCGCAACGCGGAGGAATGTGCATTGTTTACATGCAGAGCCTATTACTTGCTTGTAAAACAAACTCGTTTTTGCTTGTAAATTGAGGTTTTACTGAAAATGCTTAAGAATTGCTAAGAAATGAATTGTAGCAGGATGCAGCTACACATCTGAGTGTATATCGTCCATGATATAAACCTTAACAAATGTTTGCAAATATTGAAACAAATGGAAATAATATCTCTGTGTCAACGTGAGTATTGCACTCAGCGTGTACGTCTATGACCGAGCTAAACTGCGATTGCCTGCAGGTGACGTCACAAAGATGACGTCATTTTTTGTTCGCCTGGGACTCAGTTTTTTTTACGGGGGTTCCGAAAGTGAATTTACAAGTTGATTTTTTTATTTTACCGGGTTTTCCCACGAGGAAAATATGTTTGTATTAGTAATCTTCATGAAAATCTACCTTAGATACAGTAAAACCCCATTTTTAGGCAGTTTTCTTGTCACCATACCTTTAATGGAATATTAATAATCAATTAAATGTATGTACCTCCATGTCCTGTAATTCCTCTCTATTTTTAAATTTGAATTTTTAATTTTTATATTTCCTTAATTTCGCCTAATTTTTACTGAAGTTACCAATGATCAATAATTTGTATGAATGTTCAATAAGTTGTTTGTCATCTTATACAAATACTCAGTGATTAATACCTTCAATGTAATTTGTCTCTCTTTCTTTTTCTTTCTCTTTCTTTTCCGGACTTTCTTTATCTTCTCTTCTTTTCTCTCTTTTCTTTCTTTCTTTCTTTCTTTCTTTCTTTCTTTCTTTCTTTCTTTCTTTCTTTCTTTCTTTCTTTCTTTCTTTCTTTCTTTCTTTCTTTCTTTCTTTCTTTCCTTCTTTCTTTCTTTCTTTCTTTCTTTCTTTCTTTCTTTCTTTCTTTCTTTCTTTCTTTCTTTCTTATTTCTTTACTGTCTTTTTCATTCGAGATGTTTCACTCTCTTTGAATCATGGAATATTTTGTGTATTATGTACAATTATGTCACATTATTTGCATATACATTTAATGGACTCAATTTATCTATAACTATGCCACTCTCAGTTAGGACATTAGGGATGAATTTGTACATTTCCTTAATTTCGCCTAATTTTTAAGTTATCAATGATCAATAAGTTGTATGTCATTTTATACAAATACTCAATGATTAATACCTTCAATTTCTGTCATGGAATACTTTGTGTATTATGTACAATCATGTCACATTATTTGCATATACATTCAATGAACTCAATTTATTTATAATTATGCTACTCGCAGTTAAGACATTAAGAATGAATCCGTGGATTGACCAATAATTAAATTTACTCCTTTTTCTGTTCCATCCCTTTTCTTCTATCATTCTTCTTTATTCTTCTTCTATCATTCTTCTGTATTCTTCTTCTCTCAACTCTCTTTTCATCTATTCACTCCTTTGTGCCAGTGCAATTTACATGTAATTTAATGATTTGTTTTTCGGGGTAGACTGCTAGTGGTATTCGCTATGTATGTAGATTGTATGTATATGTAGACTAGTCATATTTATTGTTTTGTAAATTTAAATGTTTTTACCATGTATATTTATCATGTAGCAACTTGCCAAATCAATTTTCCCCTTTTTGTGGGACTGAATAAAATGAAATGAATGAAATGAAATGAACGTCACATACTGAAATTTCAACCCAGACAGAGAATATCACTAACACTACCAACACCGTGTTCCTAAAATAAACTACAAATGCAGCAACATTAGCGACGACGACATCGACAGCAACAGATGCATCGATGACGACAGAAAAAAGCAATCAACTACACAAACTGCTTCAACATCAACCCCGGTATCAACACACAAATCCCATCCGACCTCTTCCTTGTCTGAAACCGCAAACATAACAATGTCACTTGTGTCATATCTTCAGTCAGAATCGACGATGAAACCGTCTTCGGGGAAATCCGAAACATCCAAACCTGAAATCATTATTTCGACATCGGAAAGCTTAAGTGAATCCTTTCCGCTGAAGCTAATAGCTGCTGTAGCTGCGGTCCTCACTAAAATCATGATAACATTTGCCATCGGATGTTCCTGTATTGTGTACCGGAATCGACGAGGAAAGTCAAATGGTACTCGTTCTTTCCACGGGAAGCGAGGAAAGAGATTACCATCGCTAAGTACCATCATACCAGACTTTACCTTTCAGCCGACTGCGGTCAGCCATGAAGAAGGTAATCGTAATTCTCAAGATGGAGGTAGCAGTCGCGGGAAGAAATCTAGTGTCGACCCTGGAAACATCTCCGCTGAAACATCTTTCACACGAAATGACAGCGACGGGAATGTTGGAGCCAGTACGCCTCCGGAAGATATTCCACAGATAGATCCTTCTATGGAGGGTTTCGTGGACAACATTCTGTATGAATCAAGTGGTGCTATGTCAATGAAAGATCTCGCTGGCCCATCACCATCAACATATCCCGCTTACTGCGTTCTTGAACACATAAGCAATGCCTCCAATTCTGAACCACTGCCACTGTTCCTTGATTCCAGTATAGAAGGCCTAGAAGACAAGGAAACATGCCATGTGAACCACCAGTATGAATACGTGGATTTGCCGGTGAGAAGTACTGGAAAGTGCATCACTGGGGAAGAAATACATCTGTATGATACTATGACATACAAAATACTTACCGAAAAAGAAAGACTGCTTTAGTCGGTTGTGACCCATTCAGGGCAATACTCGACATTTTTCGGGCTGTCGTCTAATCAAGAATGCCTAAAAGTAGTTTTCAACAAGCCAAATATTGTTATCGCACAATTAGAAAAAAAATAAGAATGTCTAAAATTAGTTTTCAGTTATAGCATAATTAAAGCAATAACATTTAAGTGTAAACATGAAGAGACAGATAATCAAATAAGCTTTATTTGGTAAATGTTGGATCATTTAGCATACATAAATTTATAATGTACCGGTGTTATCTGAATTTAATTCCCCTTAAAAATGTATGTTATCATAAATAAACAGTTTCCCCTAAGTGTACCATTTGCACCACGGGCGTAGCGAGTTACGTATTACCCATTCGACTGGGGGGGATGGATGAATAGATCATCCCCACTTGAATGGGTATCAATGTCATGTCTACGCCCGTGATTTGCACGCACACGGAAGAAGTAATGGGTTAATATGTCCACTCTGAGTCAAGAATGTCTTCGTACCGTTCATATTCAGTCAAACGTAATCAATATGGTTTTAGAAGACAACACTCTACTGATTTAGCTGTTCTTGAACTTTATGACAAGATAAGTACTAAACAAACTAGCTACAAAGAATATGTAATAGTTTTTTTTTCAAAATCCTTTGATACTCTCGATCACGATATACTTTTGTACAACTCAACAATATAGGCATTAGAGGCCATAGGCGCCGGAAAAGGGGGGGGGGGGGGGCGGCCGCCTCCCCAATCCAAAAGGTGTGGGGGGGGGGGGGGGGGGGCAAAACGCGTTTTTGCCCCCCCCCCCCAAAAAAAAAAAAGCCCCCCCCAAAAAAAAAACACAAACAAACAAACAAACAAACAAAAAACAAAAAGAAGAAGAAAGAAAGAATAAAATATATAAGCTAAGACTTGTTAATTCTAACGTTAAAAAACGAATTTATACATCCATTTAAAATTTTCGCTGCGCGCTTCGCGCGCGAGCAGTTTATCTCAGTTTGTTGTGTAACTTGCGTATGGTCTGGGGTGAATACTTTTTCTGTACTGGGCCACGAAGTTCCCGTGTAGGCTGGCATTGCTCTGGCTGCTTGTGAGACGTGCACTAAATTGCACCATTTTAAGTATATAAATGCAAAATCTTCCCCGTGGGAGGGGGATACCTCCTCCCGAACCCCCTCTCTCTGGTTCTGCCCCAGCCCTCGGTCGCTACGCCCCCTCGGGACTCATTATTGGCTGTTCATAGGCTATGTTGTTGGATCATACATAATATGCCATATTTATTAGTGTGTCAATTATTTGTTTTCTTCGTGAAAAAGATATTTCAATTAAAATACAAATTTCTGGTCGATCAAATCATAACACGCTTTCCCAGATACAATTAATCTTAAGCCCGAATTTCCTATCTAGGTATGTTTTCAGTTATAGCATAAGTAAAGCAATAACATTTAAGTGTAAACATGAAGAGACAGATAATCAAATAAGCTTTATTTGGTAAATGTTGGATCATTTAGCATACATAAATTTATAATGTACCGGTGTTATCTGAATTTAATTCCCCTTAAAAATGTATGTTATCATAAATAAACAGTTTCCCCTAAGTGTACCATTTGCACCACGGGCGTAGCGAGTTACGTATTACCCATTCGACTGGGGGGGATGGATGAATAGATCATCCCCACTTGAATGGGTATCAATGTCATGTCTACGCCCGTGATTTGCACGCACACGGAAGAAGTAATGGGTTAATATGTCCACTCTGAGTCAAGAATGTCTTCGTACCGTTCATATTCAGTCAAACGTAATCAATATGGTTTTAGAAGACAACACTCTACTGATTTAGCTGTTCTTGAACTTTATGACAAGATAAGTACTAAACAAACTAGCTACAAAGAATATGTAATAGTTTTTTTTTCAAAATCCTTTGATACTCTCGATCACGATATACTTTTGTACAACTCAACAATATAGGCATTAGAGGCCATAGGCGCCGGAAAAGGGGGGGGGGGGCGGCCGCCTCCCCAATCCAAAAGGTGTGGGGGGGGGGGGGGGGGGCAAAACGCGTTTTTGCCCCCCCCCCCCAAAAAAAAAAAAAGCCCCCCCCCCAAAAAAAACACAAACAAACAAACAAACAAACAAAAAACAAAAAGAAGAAGAAAGAAAGAATAAAATATATAAGCTAAGACTTGTTAATTCTAACGTTAAAAAACGAATTTATACATCCATTTAAATTTTTCGCTGCGCGCTTCGCGCGCGAGCAGTTTATCTCAGTTTGTTGTGTAACTTGCGTATGGTCTGGGGTGAATACTTTTTCTGTACTGGGCCACGAAGTTCCCGTGTAGGCTGGCATTGCTCTGGCTGCTTGTGAGACGTGCACTAAATTGCACCATTTTAAGTATATAAATGCAAAATCTTCCCCGTGGGAGGGGGATACCTCCTCCCGAACCCCCTCTCTCTGGTTCTGCCCCAGCCCTCGGTCGCTACGCCCCCTCGGGACTCATTATTGGCTGTTCATAGGCTATGTTGTTGGATCATACATAATATGCCATATTTATTAGTGTGTCAATTATTTGTTTTCTTCGTGAAAAAGATATTTCAATTAAAATACAAATTTCTGGTCGATCAAATCATAACACGCTTTCCCAGATACAATTAATCTTAAGCCCGAATTTCCTATCTAGGTATGTTTTCAGTTATAGCATAATTAAAGCAATAACATTTAAGTGTAAACATGAAGAGACAGATAATCAAATAAGCTTTATTTGGTAAATGTTGGATCATTTAGCATACATAAATTTATAATGTACCGGTGTTATCTGAATTTAATTCCCCTTAAAAATGTATGTTATCATAAATAAACAGTTTCCCCTAAGTGAACCATTTGCACCACGGGCGTAGCGAGTTACGTAATACCCATTCAACTGGGGGGATGGATGAATAGATCATCCCCACTTGAATGGGTATCAATGTCATGTCTACGCCCGTGATTTGCACGCACACGGAAGAAGTAATGGGTTAATATGTCCACTCTGAGTCAAGAATGTCTTCGTACCGTTCATATTCAGTCCCACGTAATCAATATGGTTTTAGAAGACAACACTCTACTGATTTAGCTGTTCTTGAACTTTCTGACAAGATAAGTACTAAACAAACTAGCTACAAAGAATATGTAATAGGTTTTTTTTCAAAATCCTTTGATACTCTCGATCACGATATACTTGTGTACAACTCAACAATATAGGCATTAGAGGCCATAGGCGCCGGAAGTGGGGGGGGGGGGGGGGGAGGGGGGGCGGCCGCCTCCCCAATCCAAAAAGTGGGGGGGCAAAAAAAGCCCCCCCCCAAAAAAAAAAAAAAAAAACACAAACAAACAAACAAACAAACAAAAACAAAAAGAAAAAGAAAGAAAGAATAAAATATATAAGCTAAGACTTGTTAATTCTAACGTTAAAAAACAAATTTATACATTTTAATTTTTCGCTGCGCGCTTCGCGCGCGAGCAGTTTATCTCAGTTTGTTGTGTAACTTGCGTATGGTCTGTGGTGAATACTTTTTATGTACCGGGCCACGAAGTTCCCGTGTAGGCTGGCATTGCTCTGGCGTGTGAGACGTGCACTAAATTGCACCATTTCAAGTATATAAATGCAAAATCTTCCCCATGGGAGGGGGATACCCCCTCCCAAACCCTCTCTCTCTGGCTCTGCCCCAGCCCTCGGTCGCTACGCCCCCTCGGGACTCATTATTGGCTGTTCATAGGCTATGTTGTTGGATCATACATAATATGCCATATTTATTAGTGTGTCAATTATTTGTTTTCTTCGTGAAAAAGATATTTCAATTAAAATACAAATTTCTGGTCGATCAAATCATAACACGCTTTCCCAGATACAATTAATCTTAAGCCCGAATTTCCTATCTAGGTATGTACCAGATTGCACCATTTCAAGTATATAGATGCAAAATCTTCCCCATGGGAGGGGGATACCCCCTCCCAAACCCTCCCCCTCTGGCTCTGCCCCAGCCCTCGGCCGCTCCGCTCCCTAGGAACTCGTTATTGGCTGTAGGCTATGTTGTTAATTGGATCATACATAATGTGGCATATTTTTTAGTGTGTCAATTATTTGTTTTCTTCGTGAAAAAATATATTTAAAATGTATGGTCGATCAAATCATAATACAGTTAATCTTAAGCCCGAATTTCCTATCTAGGTATGCACCAGATTGCACAATTTCAAGTCCAAAAACGCAAAAGCTCCCTACCGTGGGAGGGGGGACACCCCCTCCCACACTCTCCCCCCGTTCAATCACTTCGCTCCCTTGGGTTTGGTCGCTTCGCTCCCTCGCAATGTCTCCTTCTCACCTCTGGCAACCCTGCGAGTGTGGTTGGGCATGAGCCCCTACACAAACAAATCGTGAGCCCCTTTAGGTCTTTGCCCCTCCCCCCCAATCCAAAACTGCTTCCGGCGCGCCTGATTGGAATTATGCCATTCCGATTCATTTGGGTCATGCTGTAAAATTGGCGTTACGTTATCTCATGATATAATCCGTAATTATGAAACCCGAAGTACACCTTGCAACGTTGATTCAGCGTGGGCCAATCTGTCAGAGATCACCCTTAATTAATACAAGTTGTAAATCAATAAAAATGACAAAGCATATCGAATGTCACTGACTGTTACTACGATTTGAGATCAATTTGGGAACAAAAAATAATGGGAGCCTAGTATTATGATGTATGTCAGCTTAGAATTGTTCTAACAGATGGAGAATAAATCTAACCTTTAACTCCGTCAATGAAGACTGGAAGCAGTTGAAGTTGGATGGTTGCAGGTTAAACTCGGAGTGAAGCTCTGGGGCGCTCTGGTCTGGTGTGCTTCAGATCGTTAGAATGATGAGACGTCGAATTCGATAGACTTTTATTTAGATTTTCAGTCATCACAGAACCATGAGACATAATATTTTCCACAAATAACACAGTTTGTCAATATTCGCATTAACAAAAAAAAATTGTATTGGGGATTAGTTCGTGATAGCGAAGTTGCTTGTTTTGCTTTCTGTGTACTGTTTCGATAAACTTGTCCTTGGCTATTTTTCCAAGGTTACTTTGTTATTTGTTTGATTCCGTAATAATTGCATAATATGCAAGTTATCAGATATGTCAATAATCAGTGTAGCACACTCCCGCAAAAGCAGGATTGCTCATAGTCCCGCTGCATGAAGCGGGATTATGCATAATTCATGATCCGTGTTGCGGTTCACTGTACACAGCCTCTCTGTACAAACTAAATGGAGATCCGCCTTCCGTTCATTACTTTACTATCTTTAAAATATCATGACAAAATCACACACGGTAGATTACTTTAAATTTTAGATATGTTAATCATAATAAATGGATGAATTCACCAAAGTAAATTCAGAATAATCCACCCTGTGTTTTTTTTGTACTAACTGCCTGAATTTAATAATGAGGCTATCACAATTTCAAAATAGTTTACTTCAAGTCGCTTCAAAATATTTGAGAATGATATTTCAGTCGCATTAATTACGAGTAATCGCCCATATGCACGGCATGTCTGTATAACGATGCACATCTCTAATGATTTGTTTTAATGAATCCATTTAATAGTGCAACGCACTTTCATTTCATTATCGAACTGCAGTTTGAATAATATCACGGAACCTTGAAACTTAATTATGTTTGGTAAATATTTGCATCGTGTTAGTGATTATTGCGTGATAGCGAAAGATATCACTTTCATACCCAAGGTTATTTTGATATTGCTATACAGGGTGGCCCCCAAAAAACGGAACGGCATACTTCCCGAAATATTAGGACGGAATGCCAAGTTTCACCGGGTGGGGAAACTTTGACTCATTCACTGTGAAAAATAATACCAATATCAGCCATTTTGGTTGAGTAGTTTTTGTTCTAGTTTTGTGATCCTATGTTAGGGTTCAAATTTGACCGATTTCAACACAACTTTGGAATGTTATTTCGCATATTTCGCTTGTCATAGAAGAACACAATACATAGATCTGCATTCCTTAAAGTTAAACCACAAATTGCAAAGAACGCTCACTAACAATGTGTATTATAAGACAAGCAAAAGCTGCCAAATAATTAACAGGCCAAAGTTTTGTCCAAATTGGTCAAATTTGAAACCTGACATGGAATTACAAAATGCGACCTAATAGAACGAAAACTACCAAATTGTTGATTTTGGAATAATTTTTCTCAGTAAAAGATTACACATTTAATGAAACCAGTCGCTTGTCCTTTTTTAATGGGAAGTTTTCCGTTCCGTTTTATGCGGGCCACCCTGTATAATGATATCGAATATAATATGTTAACGGCTCCATTGACTGCGTCAAATTCAACCAACATCACCTGAGGCTTTCACACTTATTGTTATTCTTGTTGTTTATGGTATATAAAATAACGAAATCGGTTTGATTTTTCAAATGTGTCCCTAGTTATGGAGATATTTAAGATTTGATTGAAAAGCGTTCCTGAATGTTGTTCGATTGTTATAAAAAAAAAAGTATCCGAATTTAGGTACGTTGTTCTTTCACTGTATAGAAAATTTGGATACTTCGCGCGAACGATCGGAGATACAAACCGACATTATTTTCCCCTTTTCGCAATGTTACATTGTTTGTTTTTCTTTGAAAATATCAATTTCATTCAGAAGAATCCTACAATGATATTGGTACATGATTTGAAGTATCACTGCTGTGGGAAAATTATGTCTCATCCAGTGGCGTAATTTGAGAAAAAACTTTTTGGGAGCATACAAAATTCCGCATCACCACCAGGTATAGCGTATTGGCAGGGTTGCCAACTTTGAGCATGAGTTGAGTGTGAGACTTTGCGAGGGGGCGAAGTGACTGAGCGGGGGGAGGGGGGGGGGGGGGGTGGGAGGGGCCTCATGGGGGTGTCACCCTCCTACGTTAGGGAGCTTTTGCATTTGTTGACTTTAAATTGTGCAATCCGGTGCATACCTAGGAAGGAAATTCGGACTTGACGCCATGTACTTTAATGTGTGTAAGCATGATAAGTTCGTCATGATTCTACCAACTGGGAAAAAGTTGTATATTTTGTTCATAAAGAAAAAAAGTTATACAATCTGCACCCAGAAATACCCTCTTTTTATCACTGGTATCGAATTAGAAATAAGCCATGTTTGAATTTTATTTGGGGGCAACAGCCCTCCCCCCCCCCCCCCCCCCCCTCCACCCACCAGTATGCCAGTGGTTTCATCCGTAATCACTATGATATCGGAGAGTGTGAAGTACAACCGGATTTAGGGGCGCATATTAATGCTATGAATTAACATCATAGCTTCTTGTTTCAAGTTTCTGGTGAGATATGTTGTATTATTCTTAATTCCATCATCATTACATTTAAGAGCGTCTTTGGAAAGCTTGTTAGTATTGTATCCTTCATAATGATATCTCACTTGTAATACTTATGCTGTCTTTGTGTGTACAGTAAAGAAAAACTGTCGAAAGTGATGTGTTCGAAATGCATTATATTTGACAAAACACATCTTCCTCATCTAACGACACATGTATTGGAACAATTTCCCATAATAACACGTTCTATATACCCTTGGGTTACTGACAGTATGATAGTATTGCAATTAAATTGTCATAATATTACTACAATTACTTTACATATATTAATAGGTATATGATGTATTTAAAAATGTATTACCATAGTATTTTGTTTATATAAAGATTATATATGTAATCGTAATATCTTCACTGTAAATTCTGTTCCTTTTGAATGCCTAAATAAGGTTATTGATTTAATTTCGAGATTACACCAGTATGGTTTTATTCTCCATATATAATATTTCTTTATCTCCTGAAATAAATAAAGTCATCCCAATGCCACACTGGTTTTAATTTTTAGTCAAATGTCTTTGTATATTGACCTCGTTAGTCGTAATTCGCGTGTGAGACATCACTTGGCTCTCGCCAAGGTTTATACAGTGTATTGACTTTGTCTATGTAATTATTTGCATTACCTTCAAAATATGTACATAACATAGTTATAGTCTGCAATTTCATCATGTGATCACATGTACATCTAACTTTCAGTAGGGGCTGGGTGCATTATGATGGGGTGTGTTAATCACATGGTCAGATGCTTATATATGGGCAAATATCATAATTAAATGAGTAACGAAATAAAGGGATCTAGTTACATTGCCAAAATCCTAAAAATTTACTTAGAACTCTCGCGGTGCTAAAATATACCATTGTATTCGCATTATATACCAATAGAAACATCGAAAAGCTTTGGGTTTTTACAAATTTCCCTTCCGTTATAAGGATATGTATGATTGAATTGTTCAAATATATAACTATCTACTGGATAGTTAAAATTGTGTACAAAGTCAGTGCAATGAGTTAGTGAATATTACTTTGCATTTTCGCTCATTACGCGGCCATATAACTACCTTTTAAAGGTCCCCTGAAATCCAAATGCAAGTTGCATTCAACTATGTGTATTAGTGTATGCATCAACTATTTGTTTACTATTTGACCTACATATGTTTCGTATATTTCAAAACATTGTAGCAATTATTTTCTTCAGTTTGCCAAGGCCCATCTCTAAAAAAAAAACTCTCCAGAGTAAAAACCCCTTGTGACATCATCTCTCAATCACTGGTCAACTAACCAGAGATGAACAAAAGAAATACTTACCACAAAAAAATGCTCACAATAACATGCACTGCATGTTTCCATACAAAAGCGTATCAATGCCTTTATTGTCCTTATCACCGTTGAGCTTATCTGACATAGCAACTGCTATTAAAATTGAAAGTGGGTCAGTTAGCATACTATTCAACCATGTAATGCTATTGTGAGCAAGCCCTCACCTTGGGAGAAGTTGCATTCCGTCCTGTATTGTTTATCTCTTCAGTAATTGCTTTGCATGTTATTGTGAGCATGTTCTTTTGTAAGTATGTCTTTTGTTCATCTCCGGTATCGGGAGATGTCACAAGGGGATTTTACTCTGGAGAGTTATTTTTTTTAGAGATGGGCCTTGGCAAACTGAAGAAACTAATTGCTAAAATGTTTTAAAATATACAAAACATAATGTAGGTCAAATAGTTAACAAATAGTTGATGTATACACTAATACACAATACCTGAAGGCAACTACGGAAACAAAAGACATCTCGACACAAAACACATCTACAAGACCTAAAGAGTCACCACCATCGAAGTCAACAGAAACCGAATATCAAACAAAAGTGCAGTATAGGGGAGCATCTTCGACAATTGTGCCAACTTCTCTTATCGGACAATCATCTACAAAAACTTTAAAATCAATATCAAAAGCACAGACAACTGCAGTTCAATCACATCCGACCTCTCCGTCTTAAGCGTCTGAAACCACTTACAAGACAACGTCTCTGGTGTCAGCTCCTTACTCGGAACCGACGATAAAATCGTCTACGGAAGAAACCGAAACATCTGAAGCTGAGTACACACACACAAAAGTACACCAACGGAAAGCACTGGTAAAAATGAACCCCCTTTACTTAAACTGATAGCTTATGTTGCTGCAGTACTTATAACAATTATGGTAGCAATGTCCGTACTTCTGTCCTTTGTTTTATATTGGAAACGCCTCGGAGAGGCAAAGGAACTCTCAACGCAAGGAGAGAGAAAGTACACATCCCTCGCTCAGTACCACCATACCTAACCTGACCGACCAGCCAGGCGCAGCAAGCCATACGCACGTTATCAAGGTAGTCGACGCAGAACAGAGACATTTGGATGCGGATAACCAAATGAAATTAAGCGATGCAGTGTCCGGTGCCGTACCAATGAAATATCTCGAAGGTCCTTCCACATCTGGTGATGTTGTTCTCTTAGTTCCTGACGACGAAGTATCGTACACTGAGGATCACGACTATGAGTACGTTGATTTGCCGATGAGAAATCCTGGAAAGACCACCAGAAGGGAAGAAATGCATCTGTATGACATCCCAGATACTTACATAGAATGAAAGATTGTTTTGGGTCTTTGTGTGCCTGCGCTGGATTTAAATCCATTTGAAACTACACTTAAGAAGGATTTCTATATGAGATTGATTCTCCTCCATGCAGGTGCCCGAATAATTGTGAAATTCTGATTTCACAATTATCTTGCATTTCCAAACGGCCCTTGTATCGTGCTAATAGAACCCTTTAATTGTATATTTCGACAATATTTATTCACCTTCTTTATGCAGCGTTTCAAACCTCGACCAATCAAGTATCTAACTCGTTATGGACGTTTTCCATGGTATCTAGGCACTTATGACATTGGGTACGCCCCCAGAGAAGAACATAAATGCATACAATAGTGACAATATATATTATAATGTACAGTTGTGATGTTGTATTCATGTCAATTTTTTAGTATCACCTTCATGATAATAAGTTTAATCAAATTTGAAAATACTTGTGTATGTGTAGACACAACTGTAAATATAATACAGATAATTCGTACCGGTATACGGTACAATGCACACAAAGTGCACATTTTCCACTCCCTTGGGAGCATTCCAGCCAGGCAACCTAGTAGGTGCACACAGTGCTAAGTAAGTTAATGCCATCCTTCCGGGTACCCATTTATACATCTGGGTCGAGAGCAGCAAATTTGGATAAATTTTCTTGCTGAAGGAAAATCGCGATGGGCATACCTTGGGTTCGAATTCGGGACCTCACGATTGGAAGGCAATGTGTTGGTAATATAAAGAATAAACGTCATTATGTTGTGGCACGATTAACATCAATGTAAATCTTGATATAACTTAGTGTCATCTTTAAACTAGATTATATTATGTGTTAGTTTTGTACATTTGTTATCAGGTTTCGTGTTTAAGATTAAGCCTATAATATATAGTAGACAAACAATTCATCAACATTTTGATTTAGCGTTCATAGATATCGGAACGTACTGTACCTGGTACAGTTGTAATCGTCTAACGTTTTATTGGTATGTAACTATCAACATTATATGCAATGTATACGTGTATATGTATTATATATGACAAGCATTAAAGGTGCACCTGTAAAGTGTCAGATATTGCCCAAAATTACATTTGAGACTTCAATCCTATACCAAATCATTGTAAGATATGTCCGAATGATGTGTGAAAGTTTCATATGAAAAAGAACACTGCTTTCCTAGTTAAAAAAACCCGAAAATTTGCGTCAGCTTCTTACAACGAATTTCTGTATAAATTTTATTCTGACTTCTCTTACCATAGGCCAAACAATACGGTAGAAGAGAAATGTGGAAGCTCCAAGTAATTTTCGTGGAGTTAGACACTTTACTGGTTTCACTTTAAGCCTTATGAACAAATTTTTCATAATCAATTTCTTAGAATGCCAAATTTGTCTGTTTTTGTATTGAATTGAGACTACCAGTGACCATTGTAATTCATCATGAATTCAATGAAGTATCAATAAACCTAATAGGTATGAGTTTGGCCCAGATCCTGGAATGGCACAAGTGCGGTGGTCATTGTATATAAGACTTATTACACTCGCGCATACACCCTTCAAGTAATCAAGCAATGCCTGAAACATGTTTTTAAAAATAAGGATCAATTGTTTAACGCAACATTTTGATCATAGAATAAAACTATACCCAGCAAAATCCCACACTTTTCAGCTGTCATCTGTCTTGATTTCGTCACGGTCCACTGTATACTTGTTGAGTTCTTATCAACAAAAAGTGTATTTTAGATCAAGTGTTTAACATGCAACCACGATTAGCTTTAGTTTCTTTAACATGCACTTCATTAGAAGACATTTAATATTTTAACCTCATGTCATTTTAAAAATAAAACCACAGTTTTTGAAATGTATACAATAAATGGAACGCACTTCTAAAATAAGTACAATATCATATAAAATCAGTAATAACCTCCATTATCTCAATCAAAACAAGTCACACATATTCCCAACCAAAGTGCTTCCACAATGGTCACATTATAATAGTCTGTCCTTATATGACACTTCACGTAAATGTCACGCGATTCAAAATATTTGTACATATTTAAAAATCAGCTTGTGAGTCCATGGTAGTAAGAAGTTTGACATATTACATTTTAAAAAAGAATGGCAGTGTTGTAGCTACGGAGGAACGTGCCCCAAAAATTGGACAATTACTTTGGCGGAAACCTTTGACAAAAAAATTGTATATACAGAGTGTATAAAAAAAAAGGTACTGGAAGTTCAAAGGTCAATTATTTTAAAATAATATATTTTCATACCATACATGTGATATACAGAGTGTTTATAAAAAAGCTGAACCCAACTTCCACCAGCAATATCTTATGAAGTAAACATAGTTATGTTTATTGCAATATATCATCTTAAAGATGATTTATTATTCTTTCATTTGATACCACTTTTGTAATAATTGTAGTTATCGTATCGAATTGCAGGCATTTTAAACGAGCAATGTTAAAATTGCTTTGCGCACAAGATTTATATCTATTCATCAACACGGGCTGATGGTCATTCATTCAAACCTATCCTTGTGTTCTTTTGTCTTGTAATCCTTTTGTTCCGTAAATAAATGAACATGGAGATACTTTTTTAATCAGTTCCCTGCCTGACCAAGCAACTGACCACTGAACACGAGCACAAACCTGTGCGGACAGACATGGGGGTCATGTGGTAGGACATTGGGGATGATTTTGGACCCTCAACTCTTCTCAAAGTTGAATAAAATGTCAAACTATGAATCAAGAAACATCATGTCACTTGACTGTGTCTACTGTTTCATTATTTACACTGCATTTAACAATTAGTTTCTACTCTCGTGCGCAAAGTACTTTTTACATAACCCTTTTTAAAAAGGTTTTATTCAATCATGCATGACGTTATCATAACATATTTGGTATCAAACGAAAGAGTATGAATTGACCTTTGATATGCCATATTGCAATCAATATAATTATGTTTATTAAATAAAATATTGAGGATGGAAGTTGGGTTCCGCTTTTTTATAAACACCCTGTAGATGTAAAAAGTAACTATTTAGCTCTCATTTGATACCTTTTCTAAATCAACAGTGCCACGCATTGCTGAGTTCTTTGTTGTTGAAGATGATCGGTGCAAAACCCCCTTTTTGCAAGTTATGGCTAATCATTTGATTTCTTGAAATCAATGGTGCCACGTGAATACATCCTTTTTAACATGTTATATTGTTTTTGTGTGAATGAATGTCTCGTTTAATTGAATACATTGACTAATCATGCATGACTAAGTACATTGTTATTGAACATTTGCGCCGGCGGACATCCACCAGAATGAAATTTTGATGATAATATCGGTCGTCAAAAATTGACAGTTGGATGGGACTTTGTGGAAGTGGTCAAGAGATCGGAAAATTTTTCTTTGAAATGAATAAAGGGGAGCATGAATCTTCAGATGATACATGCATATGTGGTCAGTATCTCAGGAGGAACAAATTGAGTGATAGATGCATGGAGTATTTAGACAGATCTGGTGGGTCCAATACAGTGCATCTGACCATCGTCATCTCGCTCTCAGAGATAGACTACCACGGGAAGTCTTTGGGGAGCATGGGGAAAGGGTAATTATTGCGCCTTACCATGATGTGGGATGGCCACCAATGTCACCTGTTTTAACACCATGTGACTTATTTATGTTGGAACATTTAAAGAACAAGGTGTTTTCATCTCCTCCTCATGACCTGGGTGATGTGTGGGCCATATTCGACACAAGATGGATGTTCTGAACAACACAAAACAAATATTTACATAAGTCACGCAACATTTCAGTGTGGCACTATTGATTTCAGGAATGTATTCAACAGTCAAAACTTGCAAAAAGTGGGCTTCGTACCTGTCCTCTTCAACAAAAAATAACTCAGCAGTGCGTGGCACAGATGATTCAAAAAAGGTATCTAATGAAAGCTAAATAGTTACTTTTTACATCTATATCACTTGTATGGTATGCAAATATATAAGTTTGAAATAATTGACCTTTGAACTTCGGGTACCTGTTTAGCTCATCCGGCCCGAAGGGCCAGATGAGCTTATGCCATGGTGTGGCGTCCGTCGTCCATCCGTCCTTCCGTCCGTCCTTCCGTCCGTCCTTCCGTCCGTCCTTCCGTCCGTCCTTCCGTCCCTCCACAGTTTTCAAAATGCTTCTTCTTCGTTATTTTCAACCGATTTTGATTCTGATTGTTTCATAAGATAGGGCTAGGAGGGGGATTTAAAACTTCTACACAG
The DNA here is from genome assembly GCA_037951105.1 of Echinarachnius parma. Taxonomy (NCBI): domain Eukaryota; kingdom Metazoa; phylum Echinodermata; class Echinoidea; order Clypeasteroida; family Echinarachniidae; genus Echinarachnius; species Echinarachnius parma. The sequence goes on from JBAMJV010001847.1 coordinate 48,635, forward strand.
AATCGTGAAATTCATTATCTATGGTAATTTATGCAAATTTATTCGAAATCACAAAAAATGCTTCTTCTTCATTTCTCGACCGATTTTGATTTGGTTTGCTTTATCTGGTAGAGCTAACTTTGGTACACTAAACTTCTACACAGAATTTTGAAATTTTTCTCCATTAATTAATTATGGTAATTTTATTTTATTTTTTTTATTTTTTATTTTATTTTTTTTTTTTTAATTTTAATTTTTAATTTTTTTTATTTTATTAATTAATTAATTCATTTTTATTATTTATTATTATTATTATTATTTTTTATTTTTTTCCCCATGTCCCTTCCGGGGCGTCAAATTTATATTTTGTTCACACTAATTTTTTAATTTTTTATTTTGATGTCCCTTCCAAGGCATCAAATTTTTATTTTTTGACCAGTTGAAAAGTGTACCACATGAAATTTGCGATATTTGATGTTGCGAGATGCCGGATGAGCGCTACGTCATTGACGTTCTGGTTTTGATACGCTCTGCAGAGTGTGTTCCCATCAGTGCGACCATGTACGCTACTGTAGACTGCTCTAATGATAAATTTGTAATTAATTTTCCGTTTCGGTTGTGGATAGGCTGTGGTATCTGCAAGAGTCTTCAGGATTGAAGGAGGCAGATAAGTCAGAAGTAGAAGGCCTGACATTTATGAGATGATTATAGATGATTTGTTTGTCATAATGTTATGTGTGATTTTCCGAATCAATCGATCGATAAGAGCATTTGAGCAAACGGTGCTATAAAGCTTATGATACATTAAACGTGGTAAATGGAGACGTGCTTTCATTTAGTGTATGTTGATATGTTCGTGACATACCCTCTAGGAAAGAATATTGCTCCAGAACTAGAACACAATTTTGTTTATTATCTGAGCAATTGTATTCAGCGTATGACAGACTAAGTTCCTTGGTTCATTTTGCTACGACAAAACTGATATAATTCTTGTTTGATAGTAGTGCTTACTTGGATCTCCGCTTCACAATGGGCAGACATCACAGTAGAGAGTTTGGACACAAATGTTACTACTACCACTATATATTGGCTTTGGCTTTGGCGTTCCTCATGTTTACGACTATACCTAGATGCAAATCTGAGCAGGTTGTCCTGAACGCTGGAGATACCGCTACAACATCGTTTAATTGTACCACGCCGGCAAATCAAAACATAACTTTGTACTGGAGGAGAATTGATTATATGAATCAGTCCGCCATCGGCGACATTGCATCTGCTACAAGTAGCGGCAGTTACCCTTACCGCAACTATATCAACGACAACCGTTTCTCTTTCAACTTCGAAGAATCATTGATAAATAGCAAAGACATGTTTAACTTTATATTGCATATTTCTAGTTTGACGATCCATGATTCAGGAACGTATGAATGTCATCTGCATGATACTGAATCAAACGAAACACATCTTATTATATCACATAAGGTGAATGTAACAGAATGCAGCTGTTCATCAGTAGAAACAAAGATTTCATGTGAGATGACGAATGTCGTCACAAACAAACCACGAGGTATTCATGTGTATGTTGGTATTGAACATGTGAAATACGATGCGATACTCACCAACAATTCTTTGACAATCCTTGCTCCGAACAATACATATTTCCATAATATGATGGAACCTGATATTCGAATTATCTCCAGTTTTCGTCTGCCTGGGCTGAGAAATATTACATGTAGGTTGCCTCCGATTCGAAAAACTACAGGCGAAAAAACTACTGAATTGATCGACACTTCGCATACTGACATGTCAACCCAGACGCAGAGGTCCCCTCCGCTGTCAGAGTTGTTTTCGCCCACATCATTACCGACTTTATCAAACACGTCTACAAATCATAGAAGTAAATCCGATGCCACACTTTCGCCTTCACAGCCGCTCATAACTGACATGTGTTCAAATTGCACCACCACCTCCACCACTATCAATACCATGTCTGCAAGATCAACTTACAATACAACAACAGTAGAAACTACGACAATTACAGTAAAAGATGCACCAAAGACGACAGAAAAAGCTCCAGCAATTCCATTAACTGCAACAAAAGGCGTCTCTGCACCCAAAACTAGTGAAACAAGATAACCTCACTTGTGTCAACTCCTTACTCAGAATCGTCTCAGGAGGAATCCGAAACATCCAAACCTGAATACACGAAGACAAATCCGACACCGGAAAGCACACGTTTATGTGAATCCTTGTCAGTTAAACTGGTAGCCATTGTTTTTTCAGTACAAATACGAATCCTGGTAGCATGCGCTGTAGTTTTGTCTCTGGTTATGTATATGATCCGACGCAGAGAGGCAAGGGATAACCATTATCAACGCAGTAAGAAAGAAAGGAAATATCCCCCGCTAAGTCACTCCAGCCAAGTTTAGCGAGCCGTACGCACGTCACCAAGATAGACGACGCAGAACAGAGGTGTGTGAGTGCGGATAACCACCAAATCCAATTAAGCGATGCAGTGACCAGTGTTTTACTATGGAAAGATCCCGGAGGTCCATCAACTTCTATAGATGTTGTTTATTTAGTTCCTACGAATCCTGCTGACCGCCGGTATGAATACGTCGATTGCATTAATATGACATACCAGATACATACAGAGAATGAAAGACTGTTTTCGGTCTTTCTGAGCCTGAACTGGGTTTAAAATCTATGTGAAACTACACTTTATAAGTATTTCTGTGATATTCTACATGAGAATGATTCTCTATCATGCAAGCTTAGTGCCCGCAAACATGGCAAACTTGTGAAATTTCAATTTGTAACAATTACTTGGTATTGCTCAAAGGGCCCTCCGATCGTGCAAATAGAACCCTTTCATTTGATATTTCGACAACATTTCTTCACCTTCTTTATGCAGCGTTTCAAACCTCGACCAATCATGTATCTAACTCGTTCAGGAGCTTGTCGATATCTTGGCAGGTATGACAAAGGGTACGCCCTCAGAGAAGAACATAAATGCATACAAAAGTGACAAAGTGACACTGTTTATTATGAATACATGTACAGATGTGATATTCGATTCATGATAATCCGTTTAATCAAAATACAATGAACTTTGGGTAGACACAACTGTATTTGTAGTACAGACATGATAGAGAATTCGTACCGGTAAATATACTATTAATTTGAAAATGCAAACTGTATCTACATTCTTGAACATTAAAGACTTGAATATTCAATATAAATATCCAATGACTATGGAAGCACGATTATTGTTTAATCAACAAATTAACCTCTTGAACCTCTAATATTGAAAAATTATCCTTGGTAAATATTACTGAATAGTGCCTGTGTTTGAAAATAATTGTCAATACATTAGTAACACCTGAGAGTTATGATTAGTCTTATAAATTAGTTCACAGTTAGCGTAGTATTTGTTTTTATCTTGTTTAAGATTAAGCTAATAGTGGATGCAATTTATGAAAAATAATTGATTCAGTGTCTTTCGATTCTTACTATACCTGGTACAGTTTTTATTGTCTAACATTTCATTGGTGTGTTACGTATCAACATTATGATAAATATGCAATGCGTATTACGTGTTGTGTATGTTTGTTATAACGTTTCCTCTTTTAGATCTAGCCTATAATATACAGGATAAACAATGTATACACTTTTTGATTCAGCGTTCATAGATATCGAAACGTACAATACCTGGTTTAGTTTATTCGTCTTACATGTTATACAAATAATACACTGTCTAGAGTGCATTGTGTAAATGCATCGCACGCGAGGCTCTGTTAGCTGTGCGTTGCGCACGAGGCGTAGCCGAGTGCGCAACGCACAGCTAACAGAGCCGAGAGCGCGATGCATTTACATGATGCACGATAATTGAGACCGTGTATTATTTGTTTTATAACACGAGCTCAACCACGGAATCGTTTATTTTGCTGGATTTTTTAAAACAGACTTGCCATGCCACAAACCCAGTCTATCTACCCTCTAGAGTATGAATATGAATTTACAAAATTCACCATCCGACTACCTGCACTCGCTTCACTGAATGTGAAGCTCAGCAGATCAAACGCAGTCCACCAGAAATTGCCGAAAAAAATTCCCGTAAAATGAGAATTATCAAAGCATTTTATGCATTTCCATTCCAAAACTTACCAATATCAAACCACATACCATATAATTTACGAAACTGCTAAGATTGATTTACTACAATACCGATAATTTACAAAACGAAGCTTTTTCCATCTTTTTTTAAATCACTTTCGCAAGTTTGTCTCCGATAGAACTATGTAAACAAGCATTGTGACGTCATAGCCGTGCAAAAAGTTGCGCAACGAAAACGAGTAATGCATGGGGTTGCACCCTGTTTTGCACGGTCGTGCATGTTTGCTGAAATTTAATGAATAGTCACGTGACAGGATTTAACCAATCACGTTACTGAATTTACCAGAGCCGTGTTATAATACGTATCAACAGTATGATTGATATGCAATGCGTACGTGCATTATAAATGACAAACAAGCTTATGGACAAATTGATCATTTAAAAACTTGTTTAGACTACTACATTTGTCTGTTTTTGTTTCCACCGAATTATCTACCATTGACCAATTTTATTCTTCGTGATGTCCGTGAAGTATTAATATACCTATGAGTTTGGTCTTTAAAAATAATTATGTTCCAAATGTTTACGGCAACATTTTGATCAATTCCCAAACTTGTCAGCTGTCATCTTTTTAAATTTTTGTTACTGTCCGCTCCATACTTGTTGAGTTCGTATCAGTCAAAAGTGTCATAGTCAAAACATCTAGTATTTGTATTTCACATGCAGCTATATACGCTTAACTTTAGCACCCTTCATTAGCAGACAATTAATAAAGTCATGTTTAAACTCTTGTTATTTTAACATGAGTTTAGAAATGTGAAAATTTCTTCTACATAAATGCCACGCCCTTCTTGAACGGAAAACTAGAATGCATTTGGCCTATACAAAATAGGTACAATAATTTTTGTGTCAATTCTATTAAAATCACAATCAGTAAAGTAACCTATATTATCTCAATCAAAACAAGTCACACATTTCCCCCTTTAGTATGCAATCACAATGCTTCCACAATGATCACATATAATAGTGCACAAATTTCAGACACACGGAAGTGGTATTAACGGTAAATCCACTCGGGGCCCCCACTTAATTTCCTTAGAGGTACTCATTGATTTATTTTCGATCGAAAGAAAACCAAACTTCAAACTTATATGACACTTAGATGTCACGCGATTCTTGAACGAAAGAAAAAGTATGAAATAAAATCCACATGCTGCCATGTTTCAAAAAATCAGCTTGTGAGTCCATGTTAGTTAAAAGTTGAAATACATTACGAACATAGAGTGGCGGTGTCGTAGCTACGAAGGCACATGCTCCAAAATGTTGACAATAATAACAAATAATAGGCGAAAATCCTTGAAATTATGAAATAATGTGTAAGATTATAGAGTGTTCCCCCAACAGTACGACCACGATACGCTACAGTAGACTAGCATAATGATACATATGTATAAACTTTCCGTTTCGACTGTGCAGAGGATGTTATATCTGCAAGACACTTCAGGATTGAAGGAGACATATCAATCAGATGAAGAAAAAGGAGGCCTGTCATTGTTAAATGATCATTATATGTTATTTATTGTAATAAAAAGAACATAAATAAATGTGAGTTTCAGAATCGATCGATCGATAAGAGCATTTGAGCTACTGTTCTCTACAAGCTTATATATGATCGTGATCGATATAAACATGGTATATGCAGACGTGCTTTCAGTTGGTGCGTGTTGATTATGTTCGTGACATATCCTCTATGAAAGAAGCTTGCTCTAGAAAGGGACACACTTTTCATTTATAGTCTAAACAAACGTGTTTGGCGTATGACAGCGTACTTTCCTTGGTTCATTTTGCTCTTACAAAACTGATACAATTCCTGTTTGATAGCAGCACTTATTTTGATATGCACTTCACAATGGACAGGCAACACCGTAGAGAGATGAGACACACATGTGACTACTACCACTATATATTGGCTTTGGCGATCCTCATACTGACGATAATACCGAGATGCAAAGCTGAGCAAGTTTTCCTGAACGCTGGAGAAACCGCTACAATATCGTTTAATTGTACCACGCAGGCAAATCCAAACATCAGGTTGTACTGGAGGAGAATTGATTATATGAATCAGTCCGCCATCGACGACTTTGCATCTGCTACAAGTAGCGGCAGTTACCCTTACCGCAACTATATCAACGACAACCGTTTCTCTTTCAACTTCGAAGAATCATTGATAAATAGCAAAGACATGTTTAACTTTATATTGCATATTTCTAGTTTGACGATCCATGATTCAGGAACGTATCAATGTCTTCTGTATGATACTGAATCAAACGAAACACATCTTATAATATCACATGAGGTGAATGTAACAGAATGCAGCTGTTCATCAGTAGAAACAAAGATTTCATGTGAGATGACGAATGTCGTCACAAACACACCACTAGGTATTCATGTGTATGTTGGTATTGAACATGTGAAATACGATGCGATACTCACCAACAATTCTTTGACAATCCTTGCTCCGAACAATACATATTTCCATAATATGATGGAACATGATATTCGAATTATCTCCAGTTTTCGTCTGCCTGGGTTGAGAAATATTACATGTAGGTTGCCTCCGATTCGAAAAACTACAGGTGAAAAAACTACTGAATTGATCGACACTTCGCATACTGACATGTCAACCCAGACGCAGAGGTCCCCTCCGCTGTCAGAGTTGTTTTCGCCCACATCATTACCGACTTTATCAAACACGTCTACAAATCATAGAAGTAAATCCGATGCCACACTTTCGCATTCACAGCCGCTCATAACTGACAGGTGTTCAAATTGCACCACCACCTCCACCACTATCAATACCATGTCTGCAAGATCAACTAACAATACAACAACAGTAGAAACTACGACGACAATTACAGTAAAAGATGCACCAAAGACGACAGAAAAAGCTCCAGCAATTCCATTAACTGCAACAAAAGGCGTCTCTGCACCCAAAACTAGTGAAACACCAAAAGAGTCATCACCTTTGATTTCAACAGTAACTGACGCGCAAACAACAAAAACGCAAAAGCAGCGATCATCATCGATAGATGGATCAACTCCTCATATTGGACAATCATCAACCAAAACTAAAACATCAACATTAAAAGCGCAGACAATTGCAGGTGAATCACATTCGACCTCTCCGTCTCAAACGCCTGAAACCATTTACAAGACAACGCCTTTGGTGATAAATCATCACTCAGAATCAACGATGAAACCGTCTATCAGAGAATCCATAACATCACAACCTGACTACACGTCGATAAGTTCGACCACGAACAGCACAGATGGAAAAGAATCCCTGCTAGCTGCTGTAGCTGCGGTACTCATCATAATCCTGATAGCACTGGGCATTGGACTGTCCTGTGTTGTGTATCGGAACCGACGAGGAAGGGCAAATTATACTCTTTCAAACCGCGGGAAGAGAGGAACAGGACTTCCCTCGCAGAATACCACCATACCAGACTTCACCTTTCAGCCGGCTGCAGTGAGCCATGCTCTCATGCTCACGAAAGATAGAACTGATACTAGGAAGTCTCAAGATGGAGGTATCAGGAGCTTGAGTGTAAACCCTCCGAACATATACGATGAAACGTCCTTCTCACGAAACGACCACGATAGACATGGTGGAGACAATCAGCCTCGGGAAGAGACCCCGCAGAAAAATCATTCTGGGGAGGGTTGTGTTGAGAATATTCTCTATGAGTCAAGTGGTGAAATGTCTGGTGCTATGGCAAGGAATGACCTCGCTGGCCCGTCAACATCAGCAGATCCTACTTACTTTGTTATTGAAGACACAAGCATTTCCTCACATCCGGAAGCGCTTCCTCCATTTCTGGATTCCAGTAACGTAGGCCTTGAAGACAAGGGAACATGCCTTGTGGACCACCAGTATGAAAACGTGGATCTGCCGGTGAGAATTCCTGGACAGGGCACTAGAAGGGAAGAAGCTCATCTGTACGAAGTACCAGATGCTATCCGATAATGATAGAAAGTTTTATCAACCCATTCAGGACAATGCTCAATATATTTTGTTGGTAGTGGGCAGCTTACAAGCGTTTTCTCTTGTTTTTTTTTTCTTCAAGTTAAACATCATTATGTCCAGGTTTTTAATGCTCAGTGCAGAGTATAAAAGCTCTTCAGGGGACACATTTATAATTAATTATACATGCAATAACTGTACTTCCTTATGGATTCAAAACCAAGCGAAAACCCTAAAACGATAAAGACAGACAGACAGACCGGCGCGCCGGCGGTCAAATATATTTTGGTATACATGGTATATGCTGGATCATTTAGTATGGTCAAAATAATGTATATCTGAAGTCGGCATTATTTATAGTGTATCTGTGATATTTTTTCCTCATTACTTAGAACATTACATCTTATAGAAAGTCAATGCTTTCGAATCTTGCAGATCATTCTTCTATAGACAGAGATAAATGCCAACTACTGTATTATCAAAAATGAAATTATATACTTCAAAGGGTGGATGGAAGGTGCGAATAGCAACAAACTAGGGTAAACAAGAACAAAATGGTGGGGGAATTAAATACAGGATATGTGAATGCAGGACCAGGCTATATTAGACAGCAACAAAATAGGTACGCTGATGTGGGCTGATGGGGATGAAAGAATGTGTCAAGTATGTTGCTGGAGAGCTAGGAGTAGGTAATGAAAGGGGAGGATGTGGGACAAAAGAGGTGTGCAATGGGGTAGGGGAACGATACGATGGATTGAAAGTTGGAGGGAATAAGTGCAAGGGCGCAAAGTTAGTAGGATAGGGGAGAGGAGGGGGTGATATTTGCTCATGTGGAAAAGGAATGGTGTATCTACAGACTGTCCCAGAAAAAACGAAACCGGGTTTCATGGCAGAAATGTTATGTTATAATGAATAATTTCCTTGATGATATATATATGTATGAAAAGCTCTGTGTCTCTTCTTTCATTTGATATACAAGTTAAGGCACATAATTCACGCATGACTGAATTAGAACGATGGAAAGTGGTGTTACCAAAATTCCATTTGCACGCAGAAATTGCATGTTTGGGTGAGGTTTTGGGGTGAGTTTTAAGGATAGTAAACGTACTTATTTTGAAAAAGGACAAACACCGCATAAAAATTCATAATTTTATCTTTTATATGACGCCTCATGAGTAAAAAATGAATGATTTATGCCAGAGAACGAGTACAATGAAAACATGCTTGATTCCAGCCCAAATTAGTAACTTTCCTGATCTAGCCTGTTTCCCATGTTTTCCCTGATCCCCATGTTTGTGTAAATTCACTCATGCATCAAAGTCCATTGTCAGCTGCTAAGTCAGGAAAGCTGAGCGACTTCTTACTCAACTTTCACTCATTTAGGCAGAAATCAGGCATGTTTTCATTGCACTCGTTCTCTGGCATAAATCATTATTTTTTTTAGCATGAGGTGTCATGTAAAAAACAAAAATGTGAACTTTTATGTGGTGTTTTCCTTTTTAAGAATAAGTACGTTTACAACCCTTAAAACTCACCCAAACTTAAAATGTATGCGTGCAAATGAAATATTGGTAACACCGCTTTCCATTGTTCTAATTCAGTCATGCTTGAATTATATGCCATAAGTTGTACATCAAATGAAAGAAGAGACACAGAGCTTTTCAGACATATATATATCATTATATCATCAAGGAAATTATTCATTATGACAGAAAATTTCTGCAAAGAAACCCGGTTTCGTTTTATCTGGGACAGTCTGTATAGTTTCATATTATATACTAGTCAGAATGGCGATATGTAGAGTATGGAAAAATCACTCGTTGGACAGATAGGGTGGGAAACCAAAACGAACTGATCATAGAAGGTGGAGGGAAAAGAAACAAATCTGGATAAGAATGACATATGTGGAAACAATTGTTTAAAAAATAATAGAGTAACAGAACAGCATGACATAATTAATGAACTGAGATGATACATACTGAATCTTTGGAGAGAGATGGAGAAAACACTAAATTAATGTGCAAGGACCTACGAACAAGTGTGTTGTCATGGTTGTTGAGAAAAGGTAAAGGGAGGGGGTAATATGTGTCATTTTGCTTATTAAATTACATATTTACATGAACATTACATCTTTACATTAACAATACAAATTCATGAAATGTTGATAGTATGGGGGAAATTTGTATAATTTCAAGCATAATTGTTGTGTTTTATATACGCCTAATAGGCTCACTAATGTGTAAAATAGGCACCAAATATTCACTTATCAACATAAACGTACGATCCATGTGTAATGAAATGTTCAGGCTCTCGATCCACTTTTTTAGTATATTTTTACGAATGACGAATTTATATAAAAGGGGGAAAAAATAAAGGTTTTGTTTAAATATATTATATTTCAACAAAAGATAGCAAATTATTGAGCTATTCAATATGTTATATAGCCCGATAGCTGGTTTACTTGTTTCACAAAAATATTCTTCAACTTAATTTTTTCAGATTATTTTGAGAGCGAGAATATAGTATATAATTGGGAGGCAGAGATAGGTATAGATGCAAAAAGACGGAGGCCATGCTCCCATGGCAATGGACAATTAATGTAATTTGCTATACCTCATTATAATTGTACTAATCATTGAAAGAGAAGAAAACTAATTAATAATATTAATAATAATAATATACAAAATAAAAGTAAAAAAAAAAAAATTAAAACAAAATTTAAAAAAAAATAATCGAAAAATATATTTATATATATATATGTTCACTGATCAGTTGTATTTAAGTGTCAGATATGCTACTCATATCACTAATTAACATTATACATACATGCACGATACAATTTTGAATGATTGCATTTGCATACTGCATTGTAGAACTCGATTCATATGTGTAGATTTTTTCTTTTCTCATGTACTTCACAAATAAAGCTTTGAGATTAAATGCACAATCTAAATTTATAGAACCGGTGTGTAGATGTATAATAGTGTGACTACTTTTTACTCTTAATTATTCTATGAGAAATTAATATCGTTTTCAATTTCTTGAATGTATAGGTATGACACTTTTGAACATAATGATGAGTGTGCAGTGTGGATAATTGTCATTTAACTAAAAGATACAAAATCATGATCGTCAACATTTCTCATTCGTCCTTTTTCAATGAATTGATACTAACAGACAAATATAATTCATCATAAATTTAATTAAATATTAAAAGGAACAACCAACATTGTCGAAATTCACAAAACATATCAACAACAATTATCGCGGTTCTCAAAAAACCTCGTTGTATTTTTTGTAGAAAATAGTAGTATGGAACATGTTTCGGTTTTCTAAACTTCTTTTTCATTTTAAAGATATGTACCGTGGGTGCTATAGAGAACCCGGCCAGTCACACACAGCACAGATTAGCACAGTGCGTCATTGACTTTGTACACGCACCGTGCGTGGTGTCCGGGTTCTCCTGCACTGCGATAAATTGAACCTTCGTGCATGAAATCGCGCCGTGCGGAAACCCGCTTTGCCGTTGAGCGATAATTTTTTATCAGCGAAGGCACCGCGATATTACGGTCCAATTGGTGTAAGTTTCTACCGAAATGAACTACTGAGCGTAGATTTACAAAAGCGAGAATAAAGATTATAAAAATTGTAATCTCAAATTATCGTGAATAAAATTAAAAATAACAAATTTTGAAGTTTAAAGACTGACTTTCAAGCGATTTTCTGGATAACCAGGAGGACTACAGAACAGCAATATACATGTATTTTATGAGCAATATGCAGATAAATCGTTTGATATAAGTTTCGAGTCGCATGTTCAGTGCATTCTCGGCAAATCTAATTTCAAAGGTAGCCCTGTCCATTTTTTGGCCGGGTTCTCCCCCCGTCCGGGTTCTCTAGCCACTACGGTATATGATTGAAGAATTTGGATTTTAAAGGCCTTAGTGGATACTTTCAACTGTGTACAAAGTCATGATGCAATGAGTTAGCGAATATCACTTTGCATTTTCCCTAATTACTTGGTCGTACCACATTAATTTATCATGGGATTTTCACACATCAGCCAGTGAACGTATCGGGTCACAGCAATCACATTATTTTCATGAGCACTTGGTTAGTTTTTGCACATGTCAACAAATCGATAATGGTAATTGCATACAGGGTTTGAGTACACATTCGAAAATAATGTACACCCATTAAGCAATAAAGCGATGTTTGAAACATGTCTTCAAAAGTACGGATAAATTATTCAACACAACATTATGATCAGAGAAAAAAATACACCCAACACAATCATACACTATGCAGCTGCCGCCTGTCCTTATTTTGGCACAGTCCGCATCATAATTACGTTCATATGAGTTCTTTGAAGAGAATGCCACTGGGTCGCCTCCAAAAAACCGGAAACACAACGCGGCAGACGTAACTCTCCGTGTATAGCGTATGCACTGCACTGCCGTTCGATCGCGTGTACATACATGAAATACATGTATACTGCGTACGTATTGAAAAACGGCTACCGGTGTGTTAAGCGAATGGTCTTCCTCTCTCATTCGAGTGCGGTATACCATACGCTATTCAATGCGAGCGCGCGCTCGTTACAACGGTATTCCCATATATTATATGCGGAATGTCATGAGTAAAAGATGCGCACGCACGCTGTAGACAGGAAAAGAAAATGATTTGAAGAGACGGGGAGAGGGGGAGAGAGGGAGTGAAAGACGGAACTTTTTTTGATTGATGACGGAAAAACCGGAATTCCGTCTAAAACCGGAAAAGTGGCATCCCTGAGAGATAGTTGAGTGATGGTATAGAGGGCACTACACAAAATATTTGTTTGAGAAAAACTGAGTGTAAAATTTGAAAGAGCATATAATTTTAATGACAGACTTAACTTTATTTGATCAAAATCGGTTCTGAAATGGCTGAAATATCCATAAACATAACCGTATGTAATAATAATTGCGGGGCCCCCACAATAATATAATAATCTTGAACAAGCCGTTAAAAAATCGTTACATGCTTCCTCTTTTCAACAAACTACAAAAGAGGTTTTTAAATAGTTGCTGGTTATCTCTAAACGCTTTTTTCAACACAACATCACATGCACAATATTTTATTTTAAATGGTTGAACCAATAGGTTTTAAGAGAGAGCCCTTTGAGTTTTAACGGATCTTTTAAATTGATAATAGGCTTCTGTTTTTTTTTTACTTAGTCCTTTGTAATGGTTATTTCTTTTGAGTAAGGTGGGGTTATAATTAATAGTTTGTAATGTTATGGTGCATGTTTTGGTTACTACAATTCATTTTGACCCAAACTGTACTCTCTTTACCAAAATTCAACTATCCCTTTAACGACAATGAAACCTAAACAAACTGGTTGGAGGAATAACTCCTGAATGTTTGAGCATAATCGGGCATGGCACTTTGAAGATGTCCATGTATTCCTTTAGGGATTCAAATTATCAACGCACTCTGATAAATGTATGGACGATGTATCTCTTCAAAGTCACACTTTTCCATTTTTACAAAACTGATGATATGGTGTGTGTAAACGAATTCTACAAAATATATGGCGAACTCAAACAAAGGGTAAACATTATGGGAAACATTGAAAAACATTTGTACTAAACATGTGGGCAGTTGTCCTAAACTTAGCCAGAGTGTGTTGCCAATTTGTGTCACTCTTAGAAGTAAATTGTTAATTTAAAAGAGCCATAGTTTTCTTATTTCATGACCAATTGTGCGTAAATTTTCAGCGACTACTCATCCTTAAAGTATCTTATGGTGCATACAATGAATTGTCTAGATTTCAATGGCCTTGTATAATCATTTGGACACCTAGTATTTCGCACGTAAACACAATATACATGAGCATTGTTTAAAAGCACTTCAATATCAGTCATTCAAAACTAATCATTTTGAAAATAATGTCACTTATTTACATGAAACCAAAGTATGTGGCACTGTTTATATTAATCTCGAAACTAAAAGAAAAACAACTTGTACTTTGAAACCATTTTATTTAAATGTCACGCGATTCTTGAACAAAAAACAGTTTAAAAATAGACTAATAGTCGCGAAGCTCCGGTTGAGGGGGTGGCATCTTCGCGGGGTCTGCGTGATATTAAGGACCCTTATTCATTATTTGCACAATGGGGTCATTATTCATGAGGACCGCTATTTATAATCGAAGAAATGTAGAAGAGGCTCGTTATTCTCAATGTAACAAGAGCGCGATCGCTATTCGTCGGGGTCGCTATTCTTAAAGGGATCTAGTAACTTTGTTGACATGTGCAAAAAGTGATGAAGGGTTGATGCAATGTATATTGTTGTTATCTCATAATGTCCACAGGGTATTGTGTGAAAATTTCAAGTAAAATGGACATTGCATGGTCAAGTAATGAGCGAAAATGCAAAGTGATATTCACTAACTCACTGCACTCACTTTGTACACGGTTTCAAAACTCCACCTGTGTTTTTCTTATCTGAATACTTCAATCGTACATATCTTTGTAACGAAATGGAAATTTGAAAAACCGAAACCGGTCCCATGATTGTATTGTTAATACGAATACAACAAGGTACGCATGAGGGAACCGCTAGAATAAATTTTTTATTTTGAGGATTTGGACAATGTTACTAAGTCCCTTTAATACAAAATTGTGGTCGCTATTCACAATGTAAGAAGAGGGTCACTATTCCTAATAGGAAACTGAGGGTCACTATTCCTAATAGGAAACTCAGGGTCGCTATTCATAAAATGTAATTCAGGTTTTTTCAATGTTACTTTTAAGCAGGTTAAACACGGAAGGAAATGGGGTGAATTAACAACATGAAAATGAGAGGAAGAGAAAACGCTAGTAAACTGGAGAAAATGAAGTACGGGAATGATCATGAAGAAGGAAATTCTGAATGAGGAACACGCCCACAGAGGTGGGGTAGCTACCGGGTGCGCGGGGAATACGCCCCCCCCCCCCCCCTGGAATAGTTAACCAAAACATTAGAAAACGTAATGGGGTAAACTTTTGAACAAATAAAGGAAAAGATGTGCCTCAATAATTTACGTGACTTCGTATTATAAAAAAACGGTCCTTATGAGTAGTGACCCTCAATGTGAATTATGAATATCGACCCTCACCTTACATAATAAATTGCGACCCTTATGCTTTAATGAATATCGACCCCATTTGCGTTTTTATAAATACCGGTCCTTAAAATATAGGAAAATAACGCATCATGGACAGTGGTCCTTATGAATAGCGGTCCTTTTGAATGGCGAGGTTACCCCATCTCCGCACATGCTCCGAATAATTTGATGAACAATTATTAGAATAGGGAGAAATCCTTGAACAATTCCCAGAATCAGTCTGACCACGTTACAACACGGTAGCATACCGGTATGGCCGCGGGATTGATCCGGCCGCGGAATCAGTCCGGGCAGTGCAATTTTGGGGGATTGCTGCTAACTTCAATTTCCATAGTTTTAGCCACGAAATCTAATGAAAGCTGCTCAATCTTGCCATAGCCACCAAATCTTTCCATAGCCACCAAATACAATATGTAACCACCATAGTTAGGGTTTGGTAGAGGGTTAGTTTTGTTCGCAACCATATTTTTGGAAATCGAAGTTAGTAACCAAAAATAATATATCGGCAAGTCGGACAAAATCCGCGCGCGGGGATCTTGTCCAACCGGAATTATCCCGCGGCCAGACTGATTCCGCTACCACACCGGGCATAATGATAAATGTGTCTTTCCGTTTCGACTGTGGAGAGACAGTGGTATCTGCAATATATCCTTAGAATTTAAGGAGGCAGATTATGCAGAGGAAGAAGGGCTGTCATTTGTGAAAGGATTATATATTATACTTTGTCATTACAAAATAAATGATGGGTGTTAGTTTCAGGATCGATCAATCGATAAGAGAATGTGAGTATTCGTACTTGGTAACATTAACAAACTTGACAAATTAAAATATGCATGCATTTGGTGCATGCTAATAATATTCATGATATACCTTCGATGAAAGAAAACAAACAAACTAAGAATTGTCCTTCGGCGGCAAATTAAAACATTGTTATAAACTGGAGCAAAAATGTGTATCGTCAGTTCGTCAAAGACTTGTTAGCAGTAGCTTCAGTTAATTACATTTACGCTTATCCAAACTATATCAAAGATAAACGTTTCTTATACACGCTCAACGATTCAATAGATGGTACATACACCGTGTCCCAGAAAAAAACGAAACCGGGTTTCATGGCAGAAATTTTCTGTCATAATGAATAATTTAATTGATGATATATATATATGCCTGGAAAGCTCTGTGTCTCTTCTTTCATTTGATGTGCAACTTATGGCACATACTTCAAGCATGACTGAATTAGAACAATGGAAAGTGGTGTTACCAATATTCAATTTGCACGCATAAATTTGAAGTTTGGGTGAGTTTTAAGAGTTGTAAACGTACTTATTTTTTAAAAGGACAAACACCACATAAAAGTTCATATTTTTATCCTTTACATGACACCTCATGCTAAAAAAATAAATGATTTATGCCAGAGAACGAGTACAATGAAAACATGCCTGATTTCTGCCCGAATGAGTGAAAGTTGAGTAAGAAGTCGCTCAGCTTTCCTGACTAGCAGCTGACAATGGACTTTGATGCATGAGTGAATTTACACAAACATGGGGATCAGGAAACAGGCTATATCAGGAAATTTACTCATTTTGGCTGGAATCAAGCATGTTTTCATTGTATTCGTTCTCTGGCATATATAATTTATTTTTTAATCATGAGGTGTCATATAAAAGATAAAATTATGAATTTTCATGCGGTGTCTGTCCTTTTTCAAAATAAGTACGTTTACTACTCTCAAAACTCTCCCCAAAACATCACCCAAACTTGCAATTTCTGCGCGCAAATTGAATTTTGGTAACACCACTTTCTATCGTTCTAATTCAGTCATGCGTGAATTATGTGCCATAAGTTGTATATCAAATAAAAGAAGAGACACATAGCTTTTCAGACATATATATATCATCAAGGAAATTATTCATTATAACATAAAATTTCTGCCATGAAACCCGGTTTCGTTTTTTCTGGGACACGGTGTATAATTTCGAATTGCATATGGCTAATTTGACAATACAATATTCAGGAAAGTATCAATACCAGTTTAAGGATAATGCATCAAACGAAACACATCTTATACTATCACATACGGTGAATGTAACAGGCTGTAGCTGTTCATCAGTAGAAACAAGGATTTCATGTGAGATGACGAATGTCTTTACAAACGAACCTCGAAGTGTACACGTGTATGGCGATATTGAACATGTGAAATCCGATGCAATGGGCAATGGGCAATACTGTGACATTCACTGCTCCATCCAATACATATTTCCATATTAATATGATGGAACCTAATATTCGAATTATCTCCAGTTATCGTGTGCCTGGGTTGCGAAATATTACGTGTAGGTTGCCTTCGATTAAAGAACTACAGGGTAAAAGACTACTGAACTGATGGACACTTGGCATACTGACATGTCAACCCAGACGCAGATCATTCCTATATACATGACTGTCAGAGTTGCTTTCATCCACGGCAGAACCCACCTCTCCGTCTCAAACGTCTGAAACAACAAACAAGATAACGTCACTTGGTGTCGACTCCTGAATCTGAAACACCCAAACCTAAATATACGAAGAAATTAACGACAACGAAATGCACACATCTGTATGAATCTTTGTCAATTAAATTGGTAGCCATTGTTGTAAATTCTTGTTCTATGTCCCGTGGTGTTGTCTGGTATGTACTGATCCGACGCGGAGATGCAAAGGATAACCATTATCAACGCAGGAAGAGAGAACGGAAACATCCCCCGCCCAGTACAACCATACCGAACTTGACCCTCCAGCCAAGATACCGTAAATATTTGATCATAACCGGTACTGGATCCCAGTATTATCAAAAGCGCCAGCTGCATCCACAATTATGATCCAGTATAATGAATATATGTATACAGGGTGGCCCAAAACAAACGAAACGGGCCACTTCCCAAAATAAAGTAACACATGTATAATGTATATCGGATATGGTGTCTTTTCAAATGAACAACGATACCAAGAACAGTCAATTTGGTCGTGTAGTTTTTGTTTTAGGGCGCTGTGAGTGACACCATGTCACGTTCTCTTTTTTGTAAATTTGTACCGAGCCAGTGCTTGATAAATCGCACGTACCGCCTTTCATAGCGTTGAACAGCGCGCGCCATTGTTAGTGTGCACTCAGCCGTGTGCCTAAAGAATGTGCATGGTCGTTCAATGGTATTACGGGCAGGGAATGCGATTTAACTGACATTGACTAGATAACAATTGACAAAAATTAGCACCTGGCATGTTCTCACTCACAGGGTCCTAAACTACACGACCAAAATTACTGTTCTTTGTATCGTTTTTCATTGGAAAAGACACCCTATCCGATGGACATAAATTTTGTATTTCGGGAAGTGCCCCGTTCCGTTTTTTTCTTTTAGGCCACCCTGTATAGCCTTTTGTCAACGATCTTCAGGCCGGTCTTAATGATAATTCGTGATCGGGTGATAAGGGTTACAATCCCACTAAACAGTCAGAAATAGCTCTTAGGTCGGTGGTTTGTGCTAATCATTCAAAGGCATGACAGTAAGGTTGAGTACACTGCACGATATAGGTGAACATTAATATTCTCATATCACAGTATTACTGTTAAACTGGATTCCGTTGGCCCGAACTATCATCAGTGGCACAAATTTAGTCCGGGCAAAAGAGACAAAAATTACCTCTAACCAGTGAACCCAGGACGAAAATCCAGTTGAAACCAAAAAGAATTTCAAGGGGTAGCCATTGGTTTCAATGGGTACCCATTGAAACTTAATTCAATGGGTACCCAATGATTTCAATTGGTACCCATTGATTTCAATTTGCCAAATTGTTTAATTTTCCATATATGCATGGTCTTCGATTACCAATTGATTTTAATTGGTAATATAGCCAATGGGAATTTCACCCTGGGAAACTCTTACACACCTCTATGATTTACACGGGTTTAAGACTAACAATTTGTCACAATTCGTTAACGGCGAACGAGCCTAAGGTGGGGGTGGGGGGGGGGGGGTAGGGGCTGTAGGCTGTAGGCTCCTATACAGGGTGGCCCAAAAAAAACGGAACGGGGCACTTCCCAAAATATAGTAACGACATGACTGAGTTCATCGGATAGAGTGTCTTTTCAAATGAAAATTGATACCAAGAACAACAATTTTGGTCGTGTAGTTTTTGTTTTAGGGCGCCGTGAGTGACACCATGTCAGGGTCCATTTTTCTTCAATTTCTACTAAGCTTTTGTCTGAAAAATGACCCTAACGGCTCATCATAGAATTACGCTGCGCTCGACGCTCTCACCTTTGTTAAAGTGCATTCGACTAAACCAAAGGTTCGCACAGGGAGGGGCGTAGTAGGGAGATATGACATGTAGGAGGTACACGATTACCATGGTTCCATTAAATGAGCCTCTCCACTGATCGTGTGTGGGAATTAAATCGTGCGTTTGACAATATTTTGTGCCAGGTGGTGAAAGGAAAAGGGGTTAAGATGTCGGGTTGGGGTATATTTATAGGGGGCAACCACCCATTTATTTCTACACGCTATCTGTGCTACGCCATTGCCAGACTGTCTAGCTTTTTTACGAAGATGATGTTCACAATGAGCTATTCATCACTACAAGTAATCCCGTTTGCGAATGTGTGATAGTTTGAACTTGAAGCTGTTCCGTGTTCAGTCACGCCACACAAGACGAGCCACTCACTGATGTAATTGGCCTATAGCATCAGTCATCGCACGTGGCCTTGCCTGGTTTGTCACACTGACGCAGCCACACGGTTAAATAACCCACGAGCTAGTCTGGCGTGATGGTAAAATACAAAACAATCACATAGTTAATGTCAAAAATCACAGTAATTTGGTTATCGTTTGTAATTTCTCAAATATCGGTGTTTCTCCAAGCCATGTGGCGTAGCACATTTTGTCATTAAATGGGCGGTAATTCCCCCTAGAAATTTACCCCAACCCAACATCTTAACACCTTTCCCTTTCACCACCTGGCACAAAATTCTGTCAAACGCAGGATTTAATTCCCACACACGATCAGTGGAGAGGCTCAATTAATGGAACCATGGTAATCGTGCACATCGTACATGTCATATCTCCCTACTACGCCCCTCCCTGCGCTGACCTTTGGTTATTCAGTCGAATGCACACTAACAAAGGTGAGAGCGTTGAGTGCAGCGTAATTCTATGATGAGCCGTTAGGGTCAGTTTTCAGACAAAAACTTAGTAGAAATTGAAGAAAAATGGACCCTGACATGGTGTCACTCACAGCGCCCTAAAACAAAAACTACATGACCAAAATTACTGTTCTTGGTATCAATTTTTATTTGAAAAGACATCCTATCCGATGGACTCAGTCATTTCGTTACTTTATTTTAGGAAGTGCCCCGTTCCGTTTTTTTTTTGGGCCACCCTGTATAGAGTTTCGAAAATGCCACATTTGGGCAAAAATCATCCCACTATTCGGGCTAACTCATGTCATATTCAGGCATCATCATATCATATTTGGGCAAAACTTTGGCATGTCATATTCGGACACAAGCATAAAAAGGATTATCATTTTCAGTGAGAACCTTTCACTTTTATCTTTCTTTGTTGCTTGCCAGGTGCAAATGGGGAAGATGGTATGTCGGCAAAAGAAATCAGCCCACTTATCTAGTGGATACAATTCTAGTTCCATTATGCTGACATGGGAAGTGGTGGCCGGGTACTAGGTGGAAAAGGGGTGGGGGGGGGGGGTAGATGTGGCTAGATTACAATTAAGTATTACTATATACAGCTTGTAAATGGTGGTACCCCCTCTGATCGTCTGATGTGTCCCTCGACTACGTCTCGGGACTTATAATCTTCCCTCAATAGTATTTACAATCCCTCGGATTGGAACATTCCGCGATATTCCCTCCACCACCAGTTAACAACAGTACCAACACATATAGGTATGTGTTCTTCTTTGCATGGTGGTCCCCTTTAACCTTATTAAACATAGCACAGCTATAGCAATCGTGAACACAACCAGGCAGTACCATTTACCTGTAGTGATGTGAACACAACCATGTCCATGACAACACAATCTAAATCGCTGGGTCATGGACATGGCATTTTGCGTCTTTTGTATATTTGGAAAGGTTTAGTGATGCACGACTTTTCTGTAGTCTGAGTACTTCCAAGTACAAAAATACATGACAAACTTGTTACCTAGACTTGGCACTAAAATAGCTAAATTTGAACCTTCCATGCAGTAATGCACAGACACAGTTCATCGTCTCCCAAGTTTTAATCAGATATTCTTGAATTGACAGTGAGCCATTAAAAAAACTAACTTGGGAACGAGTGGGAAGTTCATTGTTCATGTTTGCCTGAGTGCCTGACAATATGCTTTTATATGAAATTGCCAGCCAGCAGTTCTAGGTAGATACTAAGTAGATAGTTTTCAAATTAAACACTGTGATGAATATATTTTTCAATTGAGTTTCCGTATGGCGAACATCCAAGCGCTTATCGGGACAATCTGCCTTCTGCTAGTTGTTATACTTCAATTAGCTGCTTCTACGTCGGAAAAGTCTTCAGGGAAAATTAACGTTCGTGAAAAAAATGTGTCCTCGCTTGAAAGGAACTCCAGTGACAACGTTCTAGCAGACATCGTCACATATATGAAGCAGAATCGGCCGAAAGATGACCAGCGGTTGCATCTCAACGAGTCGGAGCTGAGTGATTTGATGAAGAGGATCAGAACGTCGGACCACTTGGAGGAGCTGCGGTCAACATGGAAGAGGTGGTTGGACAAACTTCCGCAACCATCAAAACTGCCATGGAACGTCGATCCTGACGTCTATTACAATATGGTAATTCATGGTAAATTGTTGAGATATGATTGAGTGTATACATACACATCTACAAGTAAATAGTCTTACTCTCAAGTATGATCATTTACATGCCATACAAACGATTTCCTTGTAGCACAGAGTGCATAGATAATGCACGGGGGGCAAGGCTATGAAACTTGCCACCTATGCATTGTCTTAGCACCACAGTCTGCTGCACAGAATAGTATGGCAATGTCTGTACGGGTGAGTGTATACACGTTATGAAGTATTGTAATATAATTCCCCCCACTTGATGAAAATGTGCCTGTCTTGCATTTTCCTTTAAATGATATAAATTTGACTATGATATTTTGTTATTAAAAAAAGTCATACAAAATATCTAAAGGATGGGCATAAGTCTTTTATTCGCAAAAGTATTTAATATATATATAATTCAAACATATAAGGCCCGGCGCAGACAGAGCCGACTCGACCCGATCCGACTGGGTTTCAGCCTGATTAACTCAGTATGCGCTGCCTCAGGACTCCGGTTTTACCAGCCAAGTGCGAGTCGGAGCTCATTCGAGGCCGATTCAATACGTTGGTTCGGCTCCGACTTAGCGAAACTGACTCTAGCCTGACTGAAAACCAGTCTGATCGGGTCGATTCGGCTCTGTCTGCGCCGGGCTTAAGGAAACTGAACAGAAGTATATAATGTGATTGAAAATGAGCAAAGAACAATGGGATTCCAACGGGATTCGAACCCAAGACCTCCGGATTGCTAGACCGGTGCTCTTACCGACTGAGCTATTGAAAACTCTATGACGGCGCTCGTCCCTGAAACCCCTTAATTGTTCATTGATCGAGTGGTCAGAAGCTATTACAAACCTGACATAAGCCCGAAGGATGGAAATCAACTTAGGAATATGCGAGGGATCACCGAAGTGATATTTAATAAAACTTTCCCATTATATTGAAAACAAATTGTTTCCCTTTTTAATTTGTCATATCTTCCTTTTGTATTTGACAGAGTGGTCTGGTTTCTATTTGGAGCAAAGGTTACCCCATTGAGATATACAATGAATGGCAATTTAAGTTAAAAAGTAAAAAAAAAAAAAAAAAAAAAAAAAAAAAAAAAAGATTCACTGCAATGTTTATCTATCATCTATGTTCAAGTAGATAATGTTTCCATTACAAAAAAATACAATATTGTTTGACTTAACCCATTATGTGCATATTTTAGTTTTTATTATTATTATATTTTTATGTTTTTCTTTTTTGACATGCAGAGTCGGCTGGTTTGGAGGAAGGGATATCCCATAGAGGGTTATAATGAAAAGTAATACAAACAAATGAAAAAGAAAGGTTTAGTGATGCACATCGAATTTGCCTATAGATCATATATGTTCAAGTAGCTAGTAGATACTGCAGCTCCCATCTTAAATAGTAACTTAAACCTGTAACTGAACCATTCCGCATTCCGTGCACGGCACTTGGCATGCATGACTAAAAGAACCAGTACTCTATACAAATTCCATAGAGCATCAGTTCTTTTAGTCATGCATGCCAAGTCGTGGGCATGCTTTGGTAGAGAATGCCCCCGTATACATGTTGGTTTTTTGTCATTTCTTCTTTTGTCTTTTGACATGCAGAGTGGCCTGGTTTGGAGCAAAGGATACCCCATTGAGGAGTACGATGTCACAACAGAAGATGGTTACATCCTCACTCTCTTCCGCATCCCCCACGGAAAGAACCAGAAATATGGTAACTTGGAAATCAAGGCATTTTCCAGCCCACGAATTGGCAAGCATGACTAAAAGAACCGATGCTCTAAACAAATTGACTAGAGCATCGGTTCTTTTAGTCGTGCATGCCAAATCATGTGCTTTGGTAGAGAATGCTGTAATCAATTCCAGTCAAATCTGTCATAGTGGCCACCTGTCTCTTTACAGTTAACCTGACTGTATAGTTGGCCAACAAAAGTGATCCCATGCAGAGAAAACAGTGATATTGAATCTGTCCATAGAGGTCACTTAATTGTCTGCAGTGGCCACTTTGTTTACAATTTCCTTCTAGTTCTAGGTAGTTGGTCACTATACACATGTTTGAATGTATTCCTTTATACAGAACTGTATATAGAAGTCACCTGTCTACAGTGGCCACTTTTCATGTTTCCCTTAGGTGGTCACTATACACAGGTTTGACTGTATCCATGTCTATTGAGGTCACCTGTCTACACTTTTCATGGTTCCCCTGGGTGGTCACTATGCACAGGTTTGACTGTATCCATGTCTGTTGAGGTCACCCGTCTACACTTTTCATGTTTCCCTTGGGTGGTCACTATACAGAGGTTTGACTATATTTGACTAACCCTAGCTTGACATCACGTACCCACCCCAGTCAGGTTTTGCGCCTTTTTGTGAAACAGGTAACACGTAAATCGGCACTTGCATTAAAGGAATATAATGTATTTTTGTTTTTGTCCCCTCCACAGGGCATTTATTGGTATAAACAAAACAAAATTAAACATAGCATGACATTTACAAGCATTCACAAAACAACGGCTTGGTACGAACAGTCACGTTCGCGTCACGTTCACGTCACGTTCAGGTTCTGTACCTTTTGTGAAACAGGTCACCCAAATCTACGAAGTGTTGGGTTACGTGACCCAACAGTTTGTAGATATACTATATGCAATTCATGAAAGCTCACGTAAATTGGCGCTTGCGTAAAACAAATTAATGTAAATTGTCGTTGAGAAGAGACTAATTCTCGGTAAATTTAATCGTGAACGAACCCGTCCTACCTATACTGTAAATACCAATTATAGGCGTACACAGGCCTGGGGGCAGGGGGATGGACAACCCCTACCCCCACCCCCACCCCCTGAAGAAATGTCTTGGTCTCGGCCTCGAAATTTGTGACCGGTCCTGGTCTCGTCCTCGGCTGCGGTCATTTTCTACGGACACCCCCTACCCACACTCCCCCCGCTTACTTCAATTTGTCTGACGAAATATCCCCCCCCCCCCTACACCCACCCCTTGAAAAAATCCTGGTTACGCCACTGCCTACAAGTAGCTAGTTCGGATGTCAAATACATTAATTGATTTATTTAATATTGATTGGTTGGTGTGATTGTTTCATTGATTAAATAATGATTGACTGATTAATTGATTGTTTATTAGATTAAATGACTGATTTATAGATTGACTCGATTAAATAACCATAAATTAACACTAATAATCAAATCATTGTTTTTCACTGCACTAACTCACTCACTCACTCACTCACTCACTCACTCACTCACTTTCACAGGCATGCACATAAAACGCCGTTAAGGGCCAGTACGCGCAGACGTCGAGCACGGGAACTTCAGGCGTATGCGAACTGAATTGTCCGCTGCGTGTAGCAATTCAGCTGGAAATCAACATTTTGCCAAAATCCACGCACGACACGTCTTTAGAAATACTCCAATAACAAGACAAATAATGCAAGTGGTATGATTGTACATTACCTAAATGACAGAACTGCATATTATCGTCTCAGATTACTATGAATTATGCATGTACATAATTATAAACATAATGATTGAAAAGATTTGATAAGGGGGTATCGGCATTTTCGTCGACATTTTTAAATCTCTTTGTGCGTGTATGTCTAGTCTTCGTAACAAGCGTTTGCAATTTTAAAAATCTTGATTAAACGCTCACGTCGCGATTTGGTTAACGCTACACTTCGAGACACTTCGAGTTTTACCGGCATGGAAAACGACAAATTG
This sequence comes from Echinarachnius parma, assembly GCA_037951105.1. NCBI lineage: Eukaryota > Metazoa > Echinodermata > Echinoidea > Clypeasteroida > Echinarachniidae > Echinarachnius > Echinarachnius parma. Next base: position 74,478 of record JBAMJV010001847.1, read on the forward strand.
TTGGGTCACTTTACCCTACACTTCGTAGATTTGGGTGACCTGTTTCACAAAAGGTACAGAACCGTTCACGTGACGTGAACGTGACGTGAACGTGACTGTTCGTACCAAGCCCAAAACAACAATAACAATAATTGAACCATAAATGAACCGTCGTACAATAGCTTTGTATAAATTGAACTAATTAAACAATATCAGAAAACATACTTTTTAAGGACAACCATTTTTTATCAAAATATTTACCATGACCTTTCAAACTAAATATATATTTTTCATTTTTATAATATGAAATTAACGCTAATTTAAACTGAGAAAATACAGGTATTTTATTCACTAGTTTATTTCGAAATATTATTTGCTTACTAACGAACAATAAACAGTTTATTGCTCTATTATTTAAACCTCTTAATCCAAACAATATATTTTCATTTGTAAAATGTATATTACATCCAGCACTTAGGTTAATCCATCTTTCTAATTTTGCCCAAATATTTTTAACAAATTGACAATCACAAAATAAATGAGTAATTGTTTCAGTATGTGCATTACAAAAGGAACATAATTCATTTTCGACCATATTCAATTTAAACAATATGTCGTTTGTAAACAAAATTCTATGTAATAGTGTAAACTGAAACCGACGTAAATTAACATCCAGAGTACAATTAAATACAAGAGAACAATATTTCTGCCATATGGACTCATCAATGTTAAAAAACCTTTTCCATTTTGTAAAGCTTATACACTCTTCCCTTTTTTGTTGTAATAATAAAGCATATATATGCGAGCAGCCTTTTCGAAATTGACAGATAAGGGAAATTAAATCTAATCTTAAAGGCTGTTCCATTATCACAAAAATACCACAACGGTTATTAAAACCAGATTTAATGGCTTCACATAGACCAAAATATTGCAAAAAATTAACTGGTATTTCAATTTAAATTCATTGAGTGACAAAAAAGTACCATCTTTATCTAACAAATCATTAATACATATTATACCCTTTGTAATGTAAATTTTTGTTGAGAAGAGACTGATTCTCGGTTTAAATTCAACCGAGAACTAGTCCTACCTATACTAATTAACTTTAAAAATATCACTTTTGGAAAAAATTATAATTATAATAATAATTTCTTTTGTTTCTTTGAAACCAGGCGAATGTTGCAGACCGGCCGTGTTCCTACAGCACGGCCTAATGTTTTGCTCCACCAACTGGGTAGAGAACCTGGTCAATCAGAGCCTGGGTTTCATCCTCGCTGATGCTGGGTTTGACGTGTGGATGGGCAACAGTCGGGGAAACACCTACTCCAGGAAGCACGCGTGGCTGGATCCAGACGAACCGCAATTCTGGCAATTTAGGCAAGCCTCCACACTAAATTGTTGTTCTCTACTGACCCATTTGGGAAAGTTAAAAATCATAACTTGTCAAATTGTATTTATGACACCATTAATGAATAACAGGTGCTGATGTACTTGTCCCTTGAAAGATTGAACACCATTTATGTATAGAAATTATTTTGTTCTCTTGTAAATGACCAATAATTTAGTCAACCAAGCTAGGCTATTTATGACATTTTATTTGCCTGTAATCAATTTGTACTTGCCCCGGGCAATAGGGCAAGTGCTATTGTCGAGCCCTGTGATTTAGGTATCTTAGCAAGGGGGAGGTACCTGCTATTGTACTTATTTTGACCAACTCATGAACTGATTACCATTTTAGGTCCATGAAGTCAAATGTTAGTTGGCTGATTGTGTTTGAAAATAGCATTTTGTCATGATATCTGTTTGTGTATAAATATGTTTTTATGATATCTTACTAACAATTTGACACATCAGCATCATACTTTGCCTTTTGTGTCAAACGATGAATTGTTTAAAAAGATTATTGTTTAAAAAGATTATTTGTATTTTATTTTAATGGGGATATTTGTTTAGAAGTTACAGACAGCATTACATAATAATATCCAAATATTAAAGAGCCACAATTGTAACTTCTTTTTAAAATTCTTTCTATCTGTGGCATGTAGTTTCACATCCACACTGTTGCTCTCTACCTAAGTGTATAAATGGGTACCATGGACGGGTGTCGATTAGCCTACGCGCCATTGGCAGCATATGGCTAGTATGCTCCCCGGGGAGTTGAGAGGGTGCGCAATATCATTGTTTGAGTTTGAACTGTACCTGATGACCATGGGTAATAATACCTGTGTTTAGAAACCCTGTATTTAGCGCTATGATAAATGCAAGTTATTAATGATTATTAATATTATTATCATTATTATTATTTCCTCAATAGTTGGGATATGATGGCTAAGTACGACCTTCCAGCGATGATCAACTTTGCCCTCGCGAAATCTGGCCAATCACAGCTGGCCTACGTCGGCCATTCCCAGGGCACGTTAATCGCATTCACAGGTTTCGCCATCAACCCCGAGCTAGAGAAAAAGGTCACGAGTATGAGCGCTCTGGGACCAATTTTTGAAGTCGCAAACATCAAGCTGTTCTTCCGGAAGCTCGTTTCTACCGGAGTGGGAAGGATTCACGCGGTAAGTTTGTTCGCGCATGGACCTCTTTGCCCTTGATAGGATATGATGTAATGTAAACCCTATTAACCCTCAAAAGGCCGGGTTATTTGAGGTCTTTCTACGGCCGGGGGGCCATTATGCCCCCCCCCCCCCACTTTAAGATCTCGGCCGGAAAGCGGCCGATCGCTGTGAAAATGTGCACGCATGTTAAGTGAAGTGTGTAAAATACAATGGTAATTTTAATCTTTTCAAAAATTCATTAAATGGTACCACCACCCAAAAATAATAATCTTTTTATAGAAAGGTAACATCTTTAGTATTCCATTCCTTCAATAAGTTCACACAAATATGTTTTCAGAAAAAAATATATAATTGGAAAACGCATCACCATTCTCAGCCATGCGGTCATGCGGTCTGAATGCGCAGACTATTATGCGAGCACAGCCAGCGGCGCTCTATGCAGAGCGAACGAATCATCCGGGATTCTATTGACGTACGCGTGAATTGCATTGGCGCACTCGCAAATGCCTGGCTCGTGTGGAACCACGAGATAGCCGTGGTTCCGTAAGTGGTGGAAATTAATTGCTTTGTTTAAGAATTACACAACCCTTTGCAAAATGTTGGGTATCTATTTGATATCACAAAATGGTACCAAAACATATAATAATATGTTGTCCTTTGCCTGGTGGTCCCCTATTTTTATGGTCATTTTGCAAATAAAGTAATAAAATGCATATTTTTACCCATAAATCATATATTCTTCATAATTAAACATTGGCTTCACTACTATGTTCTTTAGACCATTTGGAGTAATAATACAACAAAAATCTTTTGGAAGAACCAGGTTCTTCCTATTGTATTTTTGTTACTTATGTATTTTATTGTTTTGTTGTTTATTTTTATTTCTAACTATAATTCAACTATTTCTAACACCAAAACAAACACCTAAAATGTAAACAAGACCAAATAACCAATGATATATCTCTTTACGAAAACTGATATTTCCATATGTTTTGTACACAAATCACGAAATTGAGCGATTTTAGGGCTGACATGCATAGACAAAAGGTCACGTAACTTCGTAACGGTAGGTCCGATTTTCAAGAATTTTATACAATTAAAAAAAATCTTTATCAAACATTTTACTTCAAGTAGAATTCTCTACCACTTATTCCTAAATCAAAAGTTTTCCAGTACTAGCTAAATTTCTAAAACAAACAGAAGGACACGTACCACATTACTCATGGTAATACAAATAGTAAATACCACTATCATCTGGCCACGCACAGAGTGGAGAGGAGAAAGGGGAGTTAAGAGACTGAGAGGGGAGTGGAGAAAGAAAGAGAGAAAGATAACAACTCGAGCAGGAGCTAAGATAGAGAGAGACAGAGTGAGAAATAGAGAAAGCTCATTAGCAGTGATAGTCGTATAGAGGGCGATCGACCTTAACATGGAATATATATGTTGAGCCCTTCCTATTTCTCTATTCATATACCATCTACAATCCCTTATCAAATCATAATGCACAAGGAATATAGCGTTGCAGATAGTAAAATAACTCTGTACAATGTCAATCATTTAGTTGGGTCAATGTCATACAAAAACACCTTCTCAAGAATGTAATCACCTCCCTAGTGGGCACCTTTAAACAATGCTGACCTCATATCCCACAGCATGAAATGAGTAAACAAAGATCTCTGCCATTCTGGCGAACAGATGAGGCATACACAAAATAATGGGGAGAAGGGAAGGGGGAAGGGGGAAGGGAGGGGGGTAAATGTTAGGCTACAAACTGAAGTCTTTGTAAAATAAATTCAAGATATCAAAAGTTGAACATTTGCGCTGACGTGAAAAGCCCCGTTTTGGAGGCCAATTGCCGCTCTCGAATGTCTAATTAAAAACACCGAAAGTTACGAAACAAAAGAAATATAACGACTCACTCGGAATATCTTGGATTGCAATAAAAGAAAGAAATTATCTGAGCAAAATAATAGGAACATATTATTTTTGCTCTACATCTTTGCTACAACATATCCAAATTTTGGACGGATTCGAGCAGAATCGAAGAAAATAGAGTCACAAATACACCTTCCAAACAAAGTAGAACATTTATGAAATTTATCAAAACTAGATTGTCGCTTCTTGTGGCTAGTCCATGACGTCATGATGTCCAAGTGGCAAACATTGAATATCACACCATACCTACAACTCATACTGTCACGAATATATAATAACAAAAACTTCGATCATGTATTTTTAAAATTATGATCAATTAGAAAGGCCATGTTTTTACGACATTTTGCACATTTATGTCTCCGCCAACGAAGTGGCCGGAGAAAATGAAATTAAAAAGATGAAATAATTTTTGCTTCCACAGTTCCAGTATATTCGACGACCGGTGTCACGCTAAATCTGTACGCACTGCGAAATCCGTACGCAGTCGCAAATGCGCATGCGCGTAAACTCGTAAACAAGCCTGCGAAAATCGTTCCCAGTCGTAATAAAGCATGCAAAATGCCTTGAGGCTCATTGCGGCACAAAGTGTTGTCAGAACCCGACGGTTGAATGTGCACGCCATCTAAAGGTTTTATAAAAGCATGCGTCGATTTTGTATTAGCATTAAATTGCGGCGTAATAATGGTCACGATTTTCGCAAGACACGCACTATAACTGTCTAAGCGCATGCGCATTTGCGACTGGGTACGGATTTCGCAGGTCACGGATTTAGCACCACACCGAAATGACCACGGGCATGACGACGGATCGTGGTAGCGTTATCAAATGTTGTCTCATGATAATGAACGAGATCTTAACAAGATCGAGCTTTGTAACATAACACGAATTATATAAACAAAGCCAGAGATGATCGTGACATATCGTGCGATTGTGGAACCACCCGCTGAGTAATAACAATGGGTGATACCATATACGTATCACCTAATAATGATAATGACAATGATGATAATTATTATAATTATAATAATAATAATAATAATAATAATAATAATAATAATAATAATAATAATAATAATAATAATAATGATAATGATAATGATAATAATAATGATAATAGGAAGAAGAATAATAATAATACAAACATTTGTATAGCGCAGTTAAATAAACATAAAGGCCGGTATTCTGGAGTCAGGTTTAGTTAAACTTCAGGTTTAAGGAAGGTTTAACCTCGGCATTTAAACCTCAAGTTTAAATTCCATATTCTGAAGTCGGGTTTAACGATCTATGGTTTAAGGTGGGTTTAAGGCGGGTTTAACTTTAACGTGTGCAGTATAGGGCTGAGTTAAACTATGTGTGCACATAGTTTAAGGATAGTTTAAGCAACGTTCGATCATGCTACAAACTCAGAAATTAGTTTGAATCTGTTTTCCACAGTTGCATATCAATGGGATAGTCTTTTGTAATGCTTATAAACCATCTATGCATTCATTTCGATCAGAAAATCAGTATAAGCTCGTCAGAATCGAAACAGAAAAGCTGCATGCGGCTTTTCAATGCATCGGACATCTACCGGTGTGGCGACCGGAAAGTTATGGCGGTGTACATGGTGATGAATGACCTTCGTACCTTCGAATTCAAGTCGCGATAACTTAACAAATTGCTGCGGTACCCAATATTGTTTTACGATAAAAATAACATACCTTTTCTGATGAAGAACTTGTGTGAGTTTCATGGTACAGATTCAAGTCATGTATTTTTTAGCGCAGCTTTTCTGTTCGGTCTGACAAAGTTTTGTTATGTACGAAATGAATGCATTGCAATACCCATATGATTATGCACAACGCTACAACATGCAATATCGCATGTACCGGATTTGTACGGTACATGTAAAAAGGCCCGGATGTTAAGTCTTCATTCAAGATGTTGATGTTTAAAGATTGTCATATAACTTCCTCAAAAAGACGTATTGATTCCTCATATCGTTATGAAAACATTTTTAATTAATTGTATAAACTACAGAGATGATAAGGATAAAAATGTATCTATATTGAACTTATATTGAACATATTTCAAATATTATTTATGATCGTGTGACTTGTTTGCATCTATGCATAGTCGTTCAGCACATACGTCATTGACTTAGACTCGGGTTAACTAAACCTGACTTCAGAAACTGAAATTGAGTTAAACTTGCCTTAAACTGGAGTTGAGGTTTAAGGCGAGTTTAGTTAGACTTCAGGTTTAGCTTAAACCAAGTTTAACTAAACCTGACTCCAGAATACGGGCCATATACTCTACTGTGTTTATAAAAAGCTCCTTTGAAGTTTTAAGTGAACAAAACCAGAACGTACAGAAAAAAACATATTATGAGTTTTTAACATAGACTTAAATAAATCAGCAGGTTCTTGTTTCAAATTTGTTTGAAATGGTAAAGCTGTTCCACAGTTTTGGGGCGACACAAACTAATGTGCGATCTCCCAAAGTTATCTTTGTTTTGGCAAAACATTTGGGTAACTTCAAGAGCAGTGTATCATGCAAGTTCTCAAATTACACAAATGAGAATGTGATTGCAACGAAGTAATTCAATTATATAACTTGGGGCTTGACCAAGCATCGCTTTATCATGATACACAATCAACAATTTTGTTTAATATAATACGATGTTTTACAGGCAACCAATGTAATGTGTTCAACAAAGGAGTGATACGACAAAACTTTGAGTTACACACAAGTCTTTGTCTTTGTAGTAGTATTTCAGGCCGCCACATTAAGGCGCATGCTATTATTTTTTATCAAATTGTTATCAAATTGTACAGTCTTAAAGTGATTATGAAAATATATTTCTTAAATTTTCACCTAGGATAGAATGTCTAAAAAAACACTTCCATCGTTATTAGGAGGTGTTGTCTAACTTATGGCACGATCGGATAAGCGCTTGACGTTCGATATCGGGACCCAAGTTCGAACCCAATCGATGCCCCGGCATTTTATGTCCTTCAGCAAAGCATTTAGTCCACAATGCTGCTCTCTACCCAGAAGTATAAATGGGTACTTGGTCGGGTGTTAAATTAGCCTGTAGCGCTCTACATCATAAGGCAGCTTGGACTAGTATGCTCCCATGTAGTTGAGATCGTGCACAATATAATTGTGCGGTTTTGAACTGTACCTGATGACCAAGGATTGTGGATGTGGTGTGGCAAGATTGGTAGAGTGCGCGCTTCCCATTCAGTATATCCCGAGTTCGATCCCTGCCCACCGCGTTTGTCCTTCAGCAAGACAATTTATCCACCGGTATGCATGGTAGGAGATGAGGGCCTTTATGTGAACGATCTATTAGAGCCCATAAGCGCTTGGAAGGAATACTTCCCAGGGTGTGGAGATGGTGCACACCATGTGTGCTGGTTTGCATGTATCATATAACCGGGGTAACAATAGTATTAAGCGCTATGAAACATTTATGTATTTAGCGCTATAATTATAAGAAAATATATTATCATAAGGGTAATAACGCACCTCTAAATAGGGCACCTAGATACATGGCGCTCTATAACATGTATAAATGCTAAATATATTTATTATTATTATTATTATTATTATTATTATTATTATTATTATTATTATTATTATTATTATTATTATTATTGTCACAGTAGACTTGAGCCTAGACTAGTGTGTTTAGTTTATGTGGGCAAGTACCCAGCACGTGCAGAGTGGATGATGGTTTGTACTTGTATTATTCCGTGTATCGCTCCAGTAGGTAGCGCTTGTTCAACTTGTGCGTGTGTTATTGATTGCCGGCATAGCAGCGAGTTTGGTTATTAGTTGTAGGGGATAGCGCGATTGCGTGTCGCACGGTGATTGGTGGGCACGATCGGACACGGGTCTGTGATTTGCGTATGAATAAGCGCCGCGCCTAGTAGCGGGACGCTGGGGTCGTTACCGCGTTTTAGGGCCAATTAGAGTCGCGCGCTGTAGTCACATGATAGCAGGGTGATCGGTGATTGGGCGAATTGTTGTACACTCACCAGTCTGTGATTGGGTGAACGGGAAGTGTACACTGGTGATTGTGGTGATCTGGGTATGAGAGTTGAGGCGGATTTGAGAGAGGGAGAAGCCATTAAGATCTGAATGAGAGCAGACCTGTTGAGCCACCAATTGGAGGCGTGTCTAGAGACGCGGGAAGTTCGGGGCGAACGAGTACTTTGCTGGGAGAGCGAGTGTTTTCCCCGTAATTTAACGGCCAAGATATCGGGCTGTAATAGCAGATTGTGCAGACGACCGTGGCAGTTAGAGACGGATTCCTCTGGGATGGCAAGCATCGGTGGTCAGCTTCGCATAGGCTTCGCAAACGACAGATAGCTCCGCACACGCTCAGGCGGAATTTGGGCTCCAGACACCAGACACTGAGACACTGGCTGGACAACAACAGACGGGGGCAACAGCGTCACCGCGGGAAGCGATAACGACGACGGCAGGTCTTCGCGCGAGACGACCACGTGGGTCTTCGCGAGCTCGACATCGCGCTACGGACGGGCACCGAAATCGAACTGGGTTCGACAAGCGATAGCGTGGGACACTTCCGCGGGTAAACCGGTATCGCGATAATACACTGGCTGATAGCCTGAACTGTTGAACATTATTAATACCAGCAGCTAGCTGAATATTTGGTTACTTTCGAAATGACCAGCAATTATTGTACTTAATCGTAATTAAAATTCTCAATTATTTGTTAATACCTGTGTACATTGCGCTTGATTTATTTGTGCTGTGGTAGGCCGCAAACCTTTTGACAATTATTATTATTATTATTATTATTATTATTATTATTATTATTATTATTATTATTATCTTTGAAGGATATCCTGACGCTTCTAGGCCATTATGAGTTCATGGCTCATGACTGGGTCGAAGAGCTCATGGCACAAACGATCTGTGCCTGGCCGGAGACGAACTTCTTCTGCATCGACACCCTCTTTTTCTTCGGCGGATACAGCGAAGACCAACTGAACAAAACAAGGGTCCAGGTCTACATGTCGAACTGGCCGGGAGGGTCCTCGGTGCAGAACGTGGAGCACTTTATCCAGGTAAGGACTTGGCACGATTTAAATTCCCGATTCACTTTTGAAAATAGAAATATGTACATATAGTTCACCAGGGCAACCAATTTCGACATAAATAATTAATTTTGGCAAAATTATTACCGAAAAATGTCCTACAAGAGACTGGTAATATGTCTAATAAAATCTGGCATTACTCTGAAATGAGAAATAAACTTAGCCCAACTCTTTCCCCATTTTGTGTTGGTAAGGCAGTCAAAACTGTCTAAGCGGCCACCTGTCTATAGCAGCCAACCTGCCTATAGTGGCCACCAAAAGTGATCCCGTGCAGAGAAAATCTATGGCTTCGAACCTGTCTATATAGAGGTTACCTTGTTACAGTGGCCACTTTTCTTGTTTTCCTTAGGTTGTCAATATACTGATTGTAATTATTTTTACTTTATTTTGTTCAGATGGTGGCAACGGAAACGTGTCGGATGTATGACTATGGATTCATAGGAAACATACGCAGATATAATCAGGCGAGTGATGATACGAAAAGATGAAATTATGGAATAATAATAAGAACAATAAGAATAAAAAATAAGAATTAGAATGAGAATAATACCAAAAATAAAACAAATTAAATAATAATAATAATATCATAATTTATAATGTGCATATCACATAAATATGTCCCCTTGCAATGACAGAATGGAATATAAAAGGAAAGTTTAGCACATACGTAACTTTAAATAACAATACTAACTATTGAAAATTATGCACGATTCCCATGATTCAGAATCTAATCTGCAGCAAGGGAATGCTCGCTCGCTCCCTCCCTTTTATTTCCAGCCCAAACCTCTAGAATATCTTTATAGAGGATCTCAACGTCCCGGTGCCTCTGTTCTGGGGCAACAATGATGACTTGGCCGACCCGAAGGACATCCATCAGCTTCTGCTCAGGATTCCAAAACTAATGTACAGCTATGAAATCACCCCCTTTATCTCAACTCTCTAATATCTCATCCCCCCTCTTTTGTTAGACCAAACCATCTGAATACTTCATAGAGGATCTCACCGTCCAAGTGGATCTGGCACTGGTCTGGTGCGACACTGATGACTTGGCTGACCCGAAGGGCACAAGATTATCATAATCATACCCATGATTCAGAATCTAATCAACTGCAAAGAAATACACAACTATAATGCATTATAGCTCCCATTTTATTTCATCTCTTTCATATCTCTCCCTCTTTTTTCCAGATCAAGCCACCAAAATACTTTTTAGAAGAATAATGTCCCGGTGGCTCGTGTATGTGACGGCAATGATGACTTGGCCAATCCTAAGGATGCACGGTTTGAAGGATTATAACCATGATTCAGAATCCCTTTTACAGCAAGGGAATGCAATTTCTGTTTAGCATTGATAAATCCCTCTTTATCTCCTACCTCTTATATCTCCCTATTTATTTCAGACAAAACCTTCAAAATACTTCATAAAGGATCTCAGTGTCCCGATGCCTCTGTTCTGGGGCGACGCTGATGTCTTGTCCGACCCGAAGGATGCACGGCGCTTATACCCAGGATACCAAATCTAATGTTTAGCAATGAAATCACAACTTCATGATTGCTATAACACCCCCTTTATCTCATCTCTCTTATACCTCCCTATTTCTTTCCGCAGACAAAACCTCCAGAATACTTCATAGAGGATCTCAACGTCCCGGTGGCTCTGTTCTGGGGCGACGCTGATGTAATGTCCGACCCGAAGGATGTCAAGGCGCTTATACCCAGGATCCCCAATCTAATCTTCAGCAAGGAGATTCCAAACTTTGAGCATTTGGATTACATATGGGCAATGAACGCCAAATATATCATGTATGATGACATAATTAGTATTATCAAAGGGAGTATTCCTCATCAGTAAGCTCATTTTGAACTGGCTATGCAGTTTTTAATCCGATATAGTATTGTTCTCATTCAACACAAAGACATTAAAGTGATCCATTATAAACTTTAAAATATTTTTCAAAAAGGGATATTTGAGATTTCATTCATATACCAATGTCATTGTAAAATTCTTGTGAATGATTTTCATAGAAAAAAACCAATGTTTACCTGGTGAAAAACAGGAAAACTCCTTTCAGACTTTATTTATCTTGTTCGTTTTATGGTGAAGCATCCAAATTCGTATACTATGGACGATTGAGGTTCTGAATTCATGCAAATACTCTTGACTTTACTCCCAAATGCTTTTTATATTATGCTTAAATATCTCCATAATTAGTGAGAGATAAGTGACAAATCACAAGACATGTCATTCCTCTGTTGCCACAAGCCAATCAAGCTGGCATAGGTGCACCCGGGAGTGGGGGGGGGGGGGGGGGGGGGGGTCAAACCACTCCTCTTAACCACAAAATTACTGTTTTGGCAAACTCCCCCCCCCCCCCCCCTTTACCACTTGTAGCCGGTCTCGAGACCACATTTTAGCGGTCTCGACCATCATTACCAATGAAGGATACAAGTCAACTTGGGGATATATGCGAGGGAGGTCAGGTTTATAATAGCTTCTGACCATTCTGGCAATGAGAATTAAGGGGTTTCGGGGACGAGCACCGTCTAGGGTTTTCTATAGCTCTGTCGGAAGAGCAGCGGTCTGGCAATCTGGAGGTCTCGGCTTCGAATCCCGTTGGAATCCCATTTTCTTTGCCTTCTTTTAATCACAATATATTTCTGGTGAGTTTCCCTATATGTTTGAATTAATTATTACAAAAAGCTGTATCGCTTCGGTGATCCCTCGCATATATCCCCAAGTTGATTTGTTTCCTTCGGGTTTATGTCAGGTTATAATAGCTTCTGACCATTCTGGCAATGAGAATTAAGGGGTTTCAGGGACGAGCACCGTCTAGGATTTTCTATAGCTCAGTCGGTAGAGCACCGGTCTAGCAATCCGGAGGTCTCGGGTTCGAATCCCGTTTAGTTGGAATCCCATTTTCTTTGCCTTCTTTTAATCACAATATATTTCTGGTCAGTTTCCCTATATGTTTGAAATATTTAAAGATTAATATATATTTCAAGATGAACATATTATATTGACGTTTCAACTCCGGGAAAATGTAAGGCTAATTTTTGTCGTGTATTTTCGTATGAACGACAACTGCTTATTCTAAAATATTAGAATATTACCTTTATTACATGATTAATATATATACTTCAAGATGAACATAATAATGATGCTTTAACTCAGGAAAATGTGAGGATAATTTTGTTTGTGTATTTCCGTATGAACGCCAACTGCTTATTCTAAAATATCAAAAGGTTTGCTATATTACAAGATTAATACTTATTTCTATAGATGAACATATATAATGATGATTCAACTCCTGGGGAAAACGCGAGGTTAGTTTGTGTTGCCAAAGATTGTCTTATCTCAATGGCTCAAATTCAAGAGTCAAGTGTGTATAATTTATATTACAGGGTAGACACGTGAATATGTTGTGATGGTTTTCATAATAGTGAATTGAATATAAAATATGTTCTTTACAGTAGTAATCGTAGTCGTACCGTACTATATTTCATGCCTTGTATTGCGAAACACATATTGTATGTATTATATTTAAAGGGGATATATGCAAAAACCGACAGAGACGTTGTATCGACTTGAGATAATTACAATTAAACCTGCTGAAACAAATGAAAATAATTAAGAAACTATGTGATAGTTTTAACATTTATTTTCAGAACTTCATCTTCGTATCCAGTAAGGTATCATTACACTGATTACAGGTATTTATAATTAAAGGGATCTAGTAACGTTGTTGGCAAGTGCAAAAATTAGTGAGTGATTAATAAAATGTGCATTAGAGTGTTTTCATATGTCCACAAAGTAATGTGTGAAATTTGCATGTTAATTGGATTTCTTTTGGGTAAGATGTGAGCAAAGATATGCAAAGTGATATTCACTATTTCCTCATTGTACTTACTTTGTACATGGCATTCAATTATCCTGTAGACAATTTGATATCTTCAATCGTAAATATCTTTTGAACGAAATGGAAATTTGAAAACCCAAAACATGTCCTAAACATGCATTTATTGTTAATATGAATATGATAATGTATGAGAGAACTACTGGAGTTCCAAGTATAAGTTTTGAGGATTTGGACAATGTTACTAAGTCCCTTTAAAGGCACTAAGTAACATTGTCCAAATCCTCAAAATCCAATTGGAATTATAGCGGTTCCCCCATACCTTGTTGTATTTGTATTAACAAAAAAAGCATGGGACACGTTTCGGTTTTTCAAATTTCTTTTCGTTAAAAAGATATTTACGTTTGAAGTGTTCAGATGTCAATTATCCAATGGATCGTCAGAACCGTGTACAAAGTAAGTGCAATGAGTTAGTGAATGTCACTTTGCATTTTGCTCATTACTCAGCCATATAAAGTCCATTTAACTTGACATTTTCACCCAACACCCAGTGGACATATCATATACCAATAATATACATTGTATCAACCACTCATCACTTTTTGCACATGTCAACAAAGTTAATTGATCCCTTTAAAGGTACCATCACAATATCGCGTATGCATATGAAACTATTTTTTCGTCTCAGGGATTATTAGAGGCTTTGTAGCAAGATGACAGAGTCGTTTTGTCGGGTCATATTTTATTAATTAATCATGCAATATATCTGAATATGTTCTTTATTAGAGTAAGTTGTGTTGAGTCACGTTTTATTACTTACTTCATTAATATTTTTGATAATCAATACATATCAATTATGTTTACTCAAATTGCCTTATTGTGTCATAAGTGTGTGTAATTTCTCATCTATGCAAGCCTATTCCATCCTATACTTCTGTGTGATTTTCTAAGTGAACATTTTCATTCATACTACAGTCAAACCTGCCAGAAAGATAGAAAATGTTATCTTTCCTCTGTATACATTTTGAATAGCAATATACCCAAACTTAAACTTTAACATGTATTATTTTTATCTTTCAGATGCATGTTTTTTTTCCCGGTGGTGTCACACACTATATGCCATGTATACGCATTATCGTTCACAATTTCAAGTGAATAGGGGTCTTTTTTCATCGTGTACTAAAAATTCCCAAAATAGGGATTATGTTCATGACAATGTACGCACACATTGACAAATACCGTAGGGTGTATTTTTCACATAGTCACTTGATCTATGAAGGAGACAATTGAGAAGGAAAAAAAGGGTACAATTACGTTGTTTTTACTTGCAATCCTGAAAAGGGGGCATTTTTAAAGTGTGTACTTAAAATACAAAAAATAGGGCATCTTTCAAAGGCCATTTTGTACCTGTTTTTGCGATAAATAGGGGGGTCATTTTCTGAAAATGTACATGAAACCCCGCGAAATAGGGGATCATTTTGAACCTTCAGAACGATCATGTGTCCTACCTTTGAATACGAAGTCACAACGCCGGGGATTTACAAAGATGGTTGTAATATGCACACGGATGTATTATAATGTTTTGTTTTCATTATCCAATCAGTCTTTTTATTTCTGCTTACAAATCAATACAAAGGATCGCTTAACATTCCAGTCATAGTAAACCAGTCACCAGTAATATTACGTCCTGCATGATCCAGGATGCAATATTAATGGTTCACGGTTATACTATGACTGGAATGTCAAGAGACACTTAGTTGGTATGGCTATAATTAATAAGGCAAAACTAAAGTAATTGATCGGATAATACAACATAATAATGAGAATATCTGTGGTGACATATGACAACAACAAATGGGCTCGTGAATTATGAAGATGTTACATAGTTTATCAAGATACTGGTAATAAGTTCATAACAACCTTTTTAGATAATAAGTCGAGATTCGCCAAATGAAAACAAGTTCAACGAAAGCCTCTTAAAGATAATACCACCAAGATTCAGCATTCTTCACATTATCACACTTGCATATTTTGGTTGTTAGTTTACCCTTCTTTTAGACACAAGATGATAGTAAGGGGTAAACAATCTTAATATGTCAACTCTGTGCCCACACGACCCTTATACAGCTACTAACTCTGTCCGACGATGCTATTTCTGAAATATTTCAAAAGAAAAGGAATCTTAATATTAATATGAAGTTTCAATTCAATGTCACCTGATTCGGCTTGAAAGAAAATGAAAGCGTAATTGAGCAATGTGACCTCCTTATGTGCCTATGTTTCTTTTTCTGAATAATTACGGAATCAAAAAAAGAAAAATTACTTTAATGCGAATGGCACTCGATTCGTGAACAAAAATTAAAGCGTTATCAACGTATTAACCCACCTTATAACAACAAGTTGCACTTTCTGAATTATTAAGAAAGAATTAAAGAAACTTAAAAGTGTTACATTATTGTACATGTCACTCGATTCTTGAACGAAAATGAAAGTGTAATCAGTTAATTAACCCCACTTATAAAAACTAGTGAGCATTCCTTGCACTTTCTGAATTATCACGAAAGAACAAAAGAATCTTTAACAAAAACTTTAACGCAAACTGAGTCACTCGATTCTTGAATGAAAATGAAAGTGCAATCACGAAATTAGACCCCCTAATAACAACCACTGAGCCGATTGAAAATCAAAAAAAAAAAAGAAAGAAAATCAAAAGAAGACAAAGGTCTGGCATAATGTGAATACATTGTATTATCATTGTTAATGTGTTATTAAGTTTCATGAATATTAATCAAATCAGTGTGACTTGCGGAATCGATAAGAGCATTTCAGCCACTGTTTTATATAAGCTTATGACTTAAAAAGACTCGGAGTATATGGAGTTGCACTTTTATTTGGTGAGCGCTGATATATTCATAATATATCTCCGGAAGAAGCTTGCTCCAGAAATATCAAAAAACATTTTCCGTCTGTTATCATTGAAACAGACGTGTTCGGCGTATCCGACAGTCGAATGTTCATTTATTCATTTTGCTTAGTGAATATAAATCTGATAAAGTCTTGGATGATATTGATAAGTACTTATTCGGATCTCGACTTCACTATGGCCACACAGCGCAGCCATTCATGTAGAGAGTTTAGACGGACATGTGAATACTTCAACTTTATAATGGCTATGGTGTTTCTCGCGTTAATGATAACTCTATGTAAAGCTGATGTCTTTGTGAACGCAGGGGATACGGGTACGAGAACGCTTGATTGTATTACGCCGGCGAGACGTAACATAACGATGTACTGGACAAGATGGGGCACAGACCAATTAGCATACACTACATTAAGTAGCCACATTGTAAGATACGACTCCCGTTTCTTTTTTAATTTAACAAAATCATCGGCACATGGTAGGGAGTATTATAATTTCAGATTGCATATTACCAATTTGACGAAACAAGATTCAGGGAGGTATGAATGTCATGTTTACGATTACGAATCAGAAGAAAGAACTACTCTAAGATTGCATGAAGTGTGTGTGATAGAATGTACTTGCACCATGGACCCGATGATCATTTGTGATATGAATTTTACCACCGAAAATCTAACTATTCCACACTTACAAGTTGATATTGAGCATCGTGAGTATTACGCTTCAATTATCGGTAATAGTTTGACCGTCCTTGTTCCGCCCGAAACCGTACTCACTAACATAATTGAACCCGTTATTCGGATTACATCCATTCCTTCAAAGCCTGCGCTGAGAAATATTACATGTAGGTTACCTACAAGTCAGGAGACTTCAGTAGGTATTACTACACAAAGGATGGAGACTGGATTGTCAACCCATATGCAGAGTTCCCCTACGCCGACAGACTTGCCTTCTTCCACGGGGGTACTAAGTTCACCAGACATGTCCACACATTCTACAAGTAGATATACTACCACGCTTACGCCAACGCAACGGTTCATAGAAAAAGTTCATTCAAAAGATTTATACAATATCACCACAACCATCGCAACCACTACCAATACCATGTTTCCAAGATCAACTAAGAATACGGGAACAGCAGCGACGACAACGACAGTGACAACAACAGAAGCATCAGTGACGACGGAAAATACCCCATCAACGACACTGACTGTAACAAGAAGCACCTCGACATCCAAAATATCTGAAAGACCTAAAGAGTCATCACCATCGAGGTCTACACCGACCGAGGCATATACAACAAAGATGTTAGTAACTACAATGGGAACCACGTCAAAATGGATGGACACGCCGCATAATGGAATGTCATCCGAGGCGCTGAGTTCTCCTACGCTGACAGAGCTGATTTCTTCAACCAAAACCACCAAAAGTTCTACATCAACAGCAAAAGTACAACCAACTGCAATTAAATCTGACCAAACGTCTGATACCACAAACAAGACATTGCCACGCGTGTCATCTCCTCACTCAGAATCCACGAGAAAATCGTCTACGGGGGAATACGACACATCCAAACCTGAATACACGAAGGAAAGTCCGACAACGAAAATCAACGATTTAAATGAGCCCGCTTCACTGAAACTTGTTGCAGCTTATGTTGTTGCAGTACAAATAAGAATCCTGGTAGCATGTGCCGTAGTTATGTCCATTGTTATATATATGATCCGTCACGATGGGGCAAGGGACAACAAGAAAAGAGAAAATTCCCCTCGCGCAAAACTACCATACGAAATTTGACCGCCCAGCCAAATGCAGCAAGTCATGTTCACGTCACCAAGATAGACGAAGCAGAACAGAGAAAAATAGATGTTGATAATCATCCGACTGGTCACAAAATGAAATTAAGCGATGCAAAGACCGGTGCTGCGCCAATTGATGACCTAGATGGTCTGTCAACATCTGGAGGTGTTGTTCACTTTGGTCACCAGAAGGGAAGAAATGCATATGTATGACATATCAGATGCTTGCAGAGAATAAGAGACTGTTATTAAATACATACAGTATTTGTGAGACGGTTCTTCCTTCGTGTTTGTTTGTTATTGTTCTAAACTTGCGCCTGGTTTTGAATCCATGCGGAACTACACTTTACTAAGGACTTCTAAAAGAGAATAGTTTCCCTCCAAATGTTTTTGATTGCAGAATTATGTAGTCCTTCTCAAATTACATGAATTAAGGGCCGTCGCAATTGAAAAGCACACGGTTCGATCACGGCCGGTGTGAGCGTACAGACTGTCCCCCGAGTAGCGTGTCTGCAGCTGCCATTCGCTTGTGTTATAGGCGTACTGTGCATGTTCACACACACACGCGCAAACGTGGGTAATGGTATATCATGCGTTAAGTGAGTGTGTGTCAGTGGTGTAGATATGTGCCTACCCCCCCCCCCCCCCCCCCCCCCAATAATTTGAGTACAACAAAACAAATAATGGGAAACATAAGGAGACATTAAAAAAAAGACATACATAAGGTGTGGTGCCTTCAATAATTCTGAGTGCCCCCCCCCCCCCCCCCCCCCTCAGTTCGACCACGCTCCGCCACTGGTGTGTTTGTGTGGGTGTGTGTGCACATGCACAGTACAGGCCTATATGAAATGCGTATGTGTGTATCGTAATGTATGCCAACTAATGTCTCTATACATAAAGCGAATCGCAGCTGCGGACACTCTTTCCGGCGGTCAGGCTGAACGCTGACAACGCTTCAAACAGCGAAAACGTGACAATGGTTATGTGTCTGCACCTACCGGTCTAGTAGCGGCATTGAATGTTGTGTCCGCGCAGTGAACGCACTTTCCAATAGTTGATCAATATTTTTATTTTTATGTTTCAATATGACAAACTCTTGGATCTGTGGATGTAATCATGCAAATATAACCCTTTAATTTGATATTTCAACAATATTTTTTCAGCTTCTTATTTGCAACTTTAGAAACCTCGGTCAATTGTACCTTTCAATGGCGGATCTACGGGGGGTTTAGGGGGTTTAACCCCCCCCCCCCCCCCCCCCTTGGTCTGCCAAGTGAAAATGTGATGTGCATAGAAAAACGCCATCATGTGTCCAGACCCACACAGTATCCGCATCGTCATTGGGTCAACCCCCCCCCCCCCCCCCCTTAGCAAACAGCTAGATCCGCCCCTGCCTTTGACTTGTTTTGGACGTTTTCCTAGATAAATCGGCATGATCGGGAGTGGGAGTGGCGCAGTTACGGGATTAGGTACGCCGCTAAATAAGGAATAGTTGACGAAAATAATTAAATACGTACATGTATATGAAGAGCTTTCTTCCAAAATGCGCTATATCCCCTTTTTCAACTTTCGAGGAACACGGGTTTCTTTGCCCAACTTTGTACACGTGCCTATGGGAACATGAAAACTGAACTTTCTATACTTTGATTTTGAGTGAGTTATTTGTCGTAAATGTGGATTCCTAGATAACTACGTAGCAAAGTGGATTTAGCGCCTTTTGGAACTGAGCTCTTCATATATACATTACACTCTAAATTACAAGGATTTAAATTAAATCTATTAGATTTACTTTTAAATCTTTCTTCGGCTGTGGTTAGGGACCAGCCGATCATGATTTAAAATAAATCTTTTGTTGGATTTAAAAAATATAAATCCAGATAGATTAAAAATGAAGCCCTTTTGGATTTGTTTTATGTTAATCTTATTAGGCCCCAGGCGAGTTCATGGCATCCTAATGAATTATTCATAATCAGTGATGCAGGCCACAATTTTCAGTTTTTAGTTTATACTGTGCATGATACATTTACTAAATAAAGCGCTACTCACCAATTATCATGGCAAAAGAAAAAGTAGAAGACTAAGAGAGGATTCGAACCCGTGGCACCGAGCGTGGAGGTCCACAGCGTGACCACTACGCTACGTAAATCGATGATGGAAAGAGTGGTCTCATTGTAATCATATCCTTAACTCTAACCAAAACCGTAATCCTAGTTATGAATATTCATGAGTATAAAACTAAGAAAACTGAGCTTCAGAATACCGCAGTAGGTCACGTGTGAAATATCTCTGTTCTCATTCGTCAAATCTCCGATAACCTGGCGTTATTTTCCAATCCTTTGATGGATTGAAAATCACACCTTGGCCTTCGATTAACAATTGCTTTCGCGCGACTTTTTAAGTCTCCATAGATTTACAAATAATCTAAGTGTATTTATATTTGTTTTAATCCAAGCTAAGATTTAGATTTTAAATCCCTGCAATTTAGAGTGTATGTAAATGATTAAATATGTATTATATAAATGAATACAACTGTGATGTTTTATTCTTTTCGTAGTTTCACCTCATGAAAATATGTTGAGATATATCTATATGTATACAATAAAACAGATTGTAAACTACTTACGTTTTTAAATATTACGGACTCAACATTAAACAATGAATGACTATGAACGTACGATGAATGTACTACCCAAATCAATCTACATGTAGTAAACATCAGGCACGCAAAGTTCATGTGTGCATATTCCAATGCGATTTGAATAACTTCTCGCAACCTATTATTTGTTTTACATGACAATAATAAATATTAATCAAGTGTACCTGTGCCCGGCTTACTATCGTTATATTTAAATATCCCTTTTGGCTAATAGTCTCACCCGAATTATATATTTTTTTAAACTACAAAAACATAAAAATGACATATTGTACCAGTTAAGAAGTCTTCTGAGACTTCCTAAGCCCCGATTTCACAGGGCTGGCCAAATTACGTCATTGCAGGGGGAATTTGCATTTAGCTGTACAGCCAAACGCGAACTTTCGCCTGTAAAGACGTCACGCGGCTTACATGTTATTCGGAGAGTGTTTTTGTAATTATGAGGGCGTTCCCAATAATCATATTTGAGTTGTAATTTCCTTTTAATGCAAATTTACAAAGAAAATTTATTATCATAATTTGAAATCCCTATGAAAAAAATATTAAATCAGTCTAAAAGTTGAATGGTGTGCCCTTTTAATGTCGGTGCCCCTTCAATGTATTTTTTCGACATTGGAGAAAGATTTAGATAATTATCCCATGTACGGTGTACAATAGAATGCAACATTTCTAAGAAAATATCGAATAATATTATTTGTTGTCACCGATATGTCAAATATGTTAACCCTAATACACATAGCATCAGTTATGCACCATCTACATCAAAGGGCTTGCAACGAATAGTCATGTATCACGGTCACGTTCACGTTTTGCGCCTTTTCGTAAAACAGGTCACCCAAGTCTACGAAGTGTTGTGTTACGTGACCCTACAGTTTGTTGATATACTATATGCAATCCACGAAAGCTCACGTAAATTGGCGCTTGCGTTAAAAAGAATTATGTCAATTGTCGTTGAGAAGAGACTAATTCTCGGTTTAAATTCAACCAAGAACCAGTCCTACCTATACCAATTAACTACAAGTAGCTAGTTCGGATGTCAAATAATTTAATTGATTGATTGATTAATTGATTGATTGATTGATTGATTGATTGATTGATTGATTGATTGATTGATGATTGATTGATTGTTAGATTAAATGATTGATTGATAGATTGACTCGATTCAATCACCATAATTATAAATTATTTAATTAAATCATTGTTTTATTAACTCATTGATCACTCACTCACAAACTCACTTTCACATGCATGCACATACAACGCCATTAACGGCCACGCGCAGACTGAAAGGCCGGTCACATTTACGATAGTGGACGTAGTGATCCGTAGGGTAACTTACTGTGGGTCAGACGTGGTGTAAGTACATTAAACTAGGTTAAACTACGTTAAGGTACGGTGATGAGCCACAGAAGGGTACGGATAAGTACGTTCAAGTACGATAAATATACGCTAGACTACGCTAATATGGGTGCAGCTTGCTCACGGACAGGTACGGAGTGGTACGTCTGAATACGCTTGAGTACGGTAGAGTACGGTAGCCACTACGCTAGACTACGTTAGACTACACTAAAGAACGTCAAACTACGGTATATTTTACTCCACACGGAGTATAACAGCCGGCGGTGTGGTACGGCCATTGTGCGCTTGTTTTTTAAACAGAGCAAGTCTGTGAATTTTTTGACTGAAACATGCCTGGACCAAGGAGGTCTAATAATTATACGAAGAGTGCTGATGCTGGTTTTGTGCACGGTAAAGTACGTTAGAGTGCGCTAGGTATACGTTTGAGTACGTACGTTAGACTACGTTATACTACGTTAGACTTCGGTTAAGTACGTTAGCAGCACGGATGCCTTTAATGTACCGCTCTTTTGAACATGTTCAAAAATTAAATTGAAGATCACGGCTCCCCCGAGTTAATACCAAGTTAGCATCACGGACAACTACGGTACAGTACGGATGCCGGTACGTTCAACTACGTTAGCCTCCACTACGTTCAACTACGTCCACCACCGTAAATGTGACCTGCCCTTAAGATCGCGGCAACTTCTGGCGTAATGCGGAGTGAATGGTCCGCTGCCTATAGCAGCGTCTTTAGAATTATTCTAATAACAAGAGAAATAATGCAAATTGTATGGTTGTACATTTACTAAATGACAGAACTGCATATTATCGTCTCAGATTACTCTGTATTTTGCACAGAAATGTCATAAACATAATGATTGAAATGATTTGATAAGGGGTTTCGGCATTTTCGTCGACATTTTTAACCCTTTTGTGCATGTATGTCTAGTCTTAGTAACAAGCGCTTGCAATTTTTAAAATGTTGATTAAACACTTACGTCACGTTCTAGTAAACGCGACTATTCGTGTTTTACCGTCGTGGAAAACAACGAGTGGTAGGCCCTACACTTCGTAAATTGGAGTCACCTGTTTTGCGCAAAACGTGAACGTGAACGTGATACGTGATACGTGATACGTGACTATTCGTTGCAAGCCACATGAAAGATATCATTTGTTTACCATATTTTTTAGCTTGATGTCATATATAATTGCGCGTAAGTTGTGTATGCTTGTTCTTCTGTGACCCGTGTTGAATTGTATTTACAGATACCATGTACATTATATTATATGTACACGATTTTATTCAGAATGCATGATGTGTTAGTCGGTAATAGCCTACTCTATACAAAAATATTATTTGATTCACCAGGCAGTTGTATTTGAATGTCACTGTGTTGGTTATATAAATTATAAATATTCCATGTTACTGCACGATTGACATAGACGTTAATATTCAAATAGCACAGTGTCAGTGTTGAACTAGATTTCATGGACCCGAATTTTCAACAGTGGTACAACTATATAGTCCGGGCTGAAGAGACAGAAATTACCTCTAACCAGTGAAACCGTTACACACCTGTATGATTTACAAAGATGGTTGTCATATGCAAACGGAGGTATTCTTATGTTTTATCTTCATTATCCAACCAGACCTTTATTTCTGCTTACAAATCCATACATCGCCGGTGACCAGTAATATTACGTCCTGCATGATCCAGGACGCAATATTACTGGTTAACGGTTATACTATGACTGGAATGTCAAGAGTCGCTTTGTCCGTATGGCTATAATTAATAAGGCAAAACTAAAGGGATTGATTAGATAATGAAAACAACAAATTGAGAATATCTTCCCATCCCATATTCAATTGAAAATATCTTCCCATATTCAATTGAGAATATCTTAACATATGCCAACAATAAATGGGTAAGTGAATTATACAGAATATGGAAAATACTGCATTATACAGATGTAAAATAGTTTATTCTAATATCAATCTTTTAAGATAATAAGTCGAGATTCGCCAGAGGAAAACAAGTTAAACGAAAGCCTCTTTAAGATAACACCAACAAACTTCAGCATTCTTCCGAGTATCACATTTGCATAATTTATTTTGTTGTTAGTTTACCCTTCTTTGAGACACAGGATGATAGTAACGGGTTAACAATTGTATGCCCACTCCCCAGCTAGCCACCTGACGTCGTGCCGATGTCATAAGTTGTTGGCCGGATGTCGGCTTATCGCGGTTGGCTCGAGGTTAAAATGTCCGCCAGCCCAACATCGTAACCACGTCATTTTGTGATACGTCAATTTCTGACAATGGCCCAACATCAACTCATGACACTGGACCAACATAACATTATGATGTGGGCGCGAGGTTAAAATGTCCGCTAGCCTAACATTGTCCCAACATCATTTTGTGATGTCGGGCAAATGTCAATTTCCGACAATGGCCCAACACCAAATCCTGACATAGGACAGATATCAAATTCTGATGTGGGCTCGACGTTAAAATGTCCGCCAGCCCAACATCGTCACCACGTCATTTTGTGATACGTCAATTTCTGACATTGGCCCAACATCAACTCATGACATTGGACCAACATAACATTATGATGTGGGCGCGAGGTTAAAATGTCCGCTAGCCTAACATTGTCCCAACATCATTTTGTGATGTCGGGCAAATGTCAATTTCCGACAATGGCCCAACACCAAATCCTGACATAGGACAGATATCAAATTCTGATGTGGGCTCGACGTTAAAATGTCCGCCAGCCCAACATCGTCACCACGTCATTTTGTGATACGTCAATTTCTGACAATGGCCCAACATCAACTCATGACATTGGACCAACATAACATTATGATATGGGCGCGAGGTTAAAATGTCCACTAGCCTAACATTGTCCCAACATCATTTTGTAATGTCGGGCAAATGTCAATTTCCGACAATGGCCCAACACCAAATCCTGACATAGGACAGATATCAAATTCTGATGTGGGCTCGACGTTAAAATGTCCGTCAGCCCAACATCGTCACCACGTCATTTTGTGATACGTCAATTTCTGACAATGGCCCAACATCAACTCATGACATTGGACCAACATAACATTATGATATGGGCTCGAGGTTAAAATGTCCACTAGCCCAACATTGTCACAACATCATTCTGTGATGTTGGCCCAATGTCAATTTCCGCCAATGGCCCAATATCAAATCCTGACGTTGGGCCAACATCAAATTCTGACGTTGGCCCGACATTACAATGTCCGCCAGCCCGACATTAGCCCAACGTTATTTTTTTTTTTTTATCGTCACCACGTCATTTTGTGATACGTCAATTTCTGACAATGGCCCAACATCAACTCATGACATTGGACCAACATAACATTATGATATGGGCTCGAGGTTAAAATGTCCACTAGCCCAACATTGTCACAACATCATTCTGTGATGTTGGCCCAATGTCAATTTCCGCCAATGGCCCAATATCAAATCCTGACGTTGGCCCAACATCAAATCTTGACGTTCGCCCGACGTTTGATGCTGGACCAACATCAAAATTTGACAATGGCCCAATGTCATTAATATGACATCTCCAATATGAGGTCGACCTAATATAGCACCGATGTTGGGACTGGTATCAATGTAAGAGGTCGCTACCCAGCTAGCCACCTGACGTTGTGCCAACATTGGGCCAATGTAAAAAGTCGTTTTAAGAAGACGTTGGGCCTACATTAAAAATCCGACGTCGCCGCGACGTAAAAATGTCCGCCAGCCCAACATCAGCGCGGCGTTTTTGTTTTTTTAATGCTGGCCAAACGTCATTTTGCGATTTCGACCCAACATCAATTATTCAGTCAGTGGTCAGTCATGGTTGTGAAATTAATGTCGGGACAATGTTAGTAATGAGACAAGAATAGGACATCTCAATTTTTACGTCAAACCGAAATCCTACTACGTCAGAATGGGCAGCAGTGAATCAAGTCGGCTAATAGTCATTAAGTTGATGTTGAGCCGATGTCAATGATCCGACATGAATATGACATCTCAATGATGACGTCAATGCGATATCCTGCCGATGTCAGAACTGACAGCAATGAAACAAGTCGGCAAATGATCATAAAAGTGATGTTGCGCCGATGTCAATAGTCGGACATGAATATGCCATCTCCAATATGACGTCGGGCTAATATCGCACCGATGTCAGAAAAGATAGCAATTAAGGAGGTCGGTAAATGGTAGTAAAATTGATATCGGTCCGATGTTATTAATTAGACATGAATGTGATAAATATGTCAGGCTGATGTAAGAACTTGCAGCAATGAAACAACTCGGCAAATGGTCATTTAATTGATGTTGTGCCGAAGTCAATGATTAGACATGAATATGACATCTCAATGATGACGCCATAGCGATATCCTGCCGATGTCAGAACTGGCAGCAATGAAACAAGCCGGCAAATGGTCGCCAGTTCCGACATCGGTACAACATTGACCCAACGTCATATTTGAGATCTCTTATTCATGTCGGATTAATGACATCGGCACAACATCAGTTTAATGACCATTTGCCGACTTGTTTAATTGCTGTCAGTTCTGACATCGGCAGGATATCGCTTTGGCGTCATCATATAGAGATGTCATATTGAGGTCCAATTAATAACATTGGCCAGACATCAATTTCACAACCATGTACCGACCTCTTAAATTGCTACCAGATACAACATCATCACAATATCGGACTGACGTCATAGTAGAGATGTCATATTTATGTAGGAGTAATGACATCCGCCCGACATCTATTTCACAACCTTTTACCCACCTTTAAAATTTCGTAAAGTTCCGACATCTGTGCGGTATAGGCCCAAAGTCATATTTTGGATGTCATATTTATGTCTAATTAATAACTGTGACCCGACATCAATTTCACAGCATTTTACCGACCTCTTAAATTACTACCAGTTCCAACATCGGGGCGATAGAAGGCCGATTTTATATTTGAGATGTCATATTCATGTCGAATTATTGACAACGGCACAACATCCATTTAATGACTATTTAATGATTAGTTTCATTGGTGCCATTTATGACATCGGCAGGATATCGCTTTGGCGTCATAATTGAGATGTCATATGGATGTCCAATAAAACTCATTGGTCCGACATCAATGTTACAACCATTTACCGACCTCTTTAATTGCTACCAGTTCCAACATCGGCGCGAAATTATCCCGACGTCATATTGGAGATGACATATTCATGTCAGAATATTGACATCGGCTGAACATCGATTTCATGACTATTTGCCGACTCGTGTCATTGCTGCCAATTCTGACATCGGCGCGATATCGGCTTGACGTCATATTTGTGATGTCATATTGATGTCCAATTAATAACATCCGTCCGACATCAATTCCACATTCAACCATTTGCCGACCTCTTAAAATGATATATTCCGACATCGGTACAACATGGCCCAACGTCATATTTGAGATGTCATATTCATGTTGGTTTATTGACATCGGCCCAACATTAATATTACAACCCTCTATCAAGCTCTTAAATTGGTACCAGTTTCGGCATTGGTGCGATTTTAGCGCGACGTTTTATTTGAGACGTATTTTTTCGTCAACTTAATGACATCGGCACTATATTCAACTACAACCATTTTCCGACTTATTTCATTTCCAAAACCTCCAACTTAAATTCGACGTTGGCGTAATGTTGGCGCGACGTCTGTTTGCCGACCGCGATCTTGCCGAAGACCTGCCGACACCGGTCCGACGTCAGTTAGCTAGCTGGGTACTTATATTTTTGTTAACTTGCTTTGAGAATCTATACTGAATTGAATTTCGTTTAATCGATTACAAAAATTAGTAATTCAAAAGTTTAAAAAAAAGAAGTATTGCTATCGGGAAATTCATGATCGATTATAAGCGATCGTAAGTGAAATGAAAATTTTCGATTTTTGGAATTATTTATATTAAAAAATATACTTTTGTCATGTCCTTGCTGCTGTATATAATTTAGAAGGATATATAAGAATATAAATAACACCTTAAATAGTGTTATGAATATGATTTGAAGGTGGATTATTTCAAATTCAACGCTCTACAAATACTAACTATTACAAAACATACATGCTAAGAAGAGGTGTATATATAGTATACCGATTGCGACCTATGTTTGTAGGACGATAGGATGATAGGTTTAGGAGTAGGCAATAGGTATAGGAATAGGATATTTATAGAATTATGATGATTTATGAATTATGAATGAATGTGTGTAAAGGTTAAACAAAATGCATGGATCGGACGTGGAATCTATGCATGTTTTCTAATTTCTTTTTACGTTTTTGATGTTGGTCCTACGTTGGCCATTTGACATTGGGCCATTGTCAAATTTTGATGTTGGTCCAGCATCAGAAAATGACGTTGGGCCAATGTTGGGTTAGCGGACATTCAAACGTCGGTCGAACGTCAAGATTTGATGTTGGGCCACCGTCAAGATTTGATGTTGGGCCAACAATAAAAAATAACGTTGGGCTAATGTCGGGCTGGCGGACATTTTAATGTCGGGCCAACGTCAGAATTTGATGTTGGCCCAACGTCAGGATTTGATATTGGGCCATTGGCGGAAATTGACGTTGGACCAACATCACAGAATGATGTCGTGACAATGTTGGGCTAGCGGACATTTTAACCTCGAGCCGACATCATAATGTTATGTTGGTCCAATGTCATGAGTTGATGTTGGGCCATTGTTGGAAATTGACGTTATGCCAATATCACAAAATGACGTAGTGACGATGTTGGGCTGGCGGACATTTTAACGTCGAGCCCACATCAGAATTTGATATCTGTCCTATGTCAGGATTCGGTGTTGGGCCATTGTCGGAAATTGACATTTGCCCGACATCACAAAATGATGTTGGGACAATGTTAGGCTGGCGGACATTTTAACGTCGGGCCGACGTCAAAACTTGATGTTCTCTCAACGTCAGGAATCGATGTTGGGCCTACGTTAGAACTGACATTGGGCCATTGTCAATAATTGATGTTGGGCCGAAATCGCTAAATGACGTTGGGCCAGCATTAAAAAAAGACGCCGAGCTGATGTTGGGCTGGCGGACATTTTAACGTCTCGGTGACGTCGCATGTCGCATGTTGGCCCAACGTCCCCTTACAACGAAAATGACATCGGCCCAACGATGGCACGACGTCAGGTGGCTAGCTGGGTCTGTGCCCACACTTCCCTTATATAGCTACTAACTCTGTCCAACGTTGCACTTTCTGAAATATTTCAAAACAAAAGGAAAATTAAACATTAAAATTAAAGGGGTACCGTAAAAGTTTGACTAGAGGCGCTACTGGATTAGAGGAGTATCAATAGCGCCAGCAAACATCCAAAACGATCCAGTATAATGAATATGTATCTAGCCTTTTGTCAACGATCTTCGAGCCGGTCTAAATGAATATTCATGATAGCATTATCACGCAAAGTTAGAAAAGATGAACGTTACTAAGGGTTGAAATCCAATCAAGCAAGCAGAAGTAGCTCTTGGGTCGGTGGTTGGTGCAAATCAGGATAAGGTAAAATTGCATCACGGTATGAAGAGCCGTAGGTTCAAGACGCACTCGATAAGTGATTTATTTTTTATTTTTTATTTCATAGGAAATTTTGTTTTAACAGATGCCAGCGTTTTGTGCATAGGAATGGGAATAAAAATTATCATTTCTGTGTTAACTTAAATACACAATTAGTACATTCAGGTGAGTGAAGTCCTGACATTCTGCTAGTAATAGTATTAAGCTTTATATATTAGTGGATGGAGGGGGTAGGGTCATTTTATAATTGATTCATCACCCTGTTTCAGCCAACTCTTCATCAAGCACAAATTTTATTTTACTCTTTTCCGACCAAGAATTAATAACAACTTATGAATAGGAAGCAATGTTGAGCAACCCAGCCACCCCCCCCCCCCCACACACACACACGGACACAAACACACCCGTTATAGTATACATGCACACAGCACACGCACGCTATGACTACGATTATGTTCATTATGCATGGTTTGTCAGATTCGAACTTGAGATGCCGTGTCATGCATTCTTTGATTTTATGCTGCTAGTGCTGCACGTTGTAACTTGAAAACTGCTATGTTATGCAAAATGTTTCTATCTCTATAGTTGAGATGAAACTCAAGAGATTCTGCAAATATATATGTTGTTGCTATTCATTTGAAATAGTGTGAATAGTCTTGTTGGTGGTGCATCATGAGTTCCTTTTCAAAACAGATAATGCGGAGAGCACAATGAGGATAACGATTGCTTGGACAGAATAATACAGTTCGAACAATAATGTTCCTCCTAGCGCCTCAAATAATGCAATAGATCGTACACCTGTTCTGAATAATTATACATAAGCATGAATGAAACATGTCGAAGATGTGTGAAAGGGCTGAAAGAATATGCTTTAAATTCCGCTTCAGAACGTGGTTCAACTATAGATGGTATTGGTCTGTTTTTAGATCTCAAAGTACGCGGATCAAATCCACCCAAATGAATAGTCCTGCGTTTTTTTATACTATTAGTTGTTGGTTCTGTTTCCCTGTTTTGTGTCATTCTCCTTTCATTTCACTTTTTTTCTCGTCATTTTTTGTTCATTATATTCTTTTATTTATTTTGTTTTAAATTGTTTCAATTCATTTGTTTCTTTTGTAACCTGCATTTAAAAACAATGTTTTCATGATTGGTTTTGTTTGCATTCATTCAAACACAGTACGCACATAGCGCACACACCTCACACACGTTAATACCAGAATAAAGTTAGCAAGTATCTGTAATCCCAATATAAATCAATTGTTGGCCCCAAAGTCCACTCAGATTGATAAAGGGACAACATTTCTCCTCCGATAGACAAAATCGCTACTATATTTTCTTGCCCAAGTGCTTCAAAATATGACGACATCTGGGATAACCTCGATCACTTAATCGACTGTAAATCAACGGCATAATATGCCATTACAAAATGGACTATCATGCAGAGAGCGCTATAATGCATAGTTACGTAATATTCAAACAGATCGACTGCTTGTACGAGGTTTATCTGCCTAGTAACAGCTTCAGTGTGCGTCGTAAAATATGATAACAAAAGAATCACATGGAAACCAAACAGGTGATCGTGATGAATAGAAATTCAACTGTAAAGAGAAAACTAGTTAAAGACAAATTACCTTAGCAATGTAGCCCAAGGGTGTCGAAAATTCATAACAAACATAATTTTAAAAACACGTTACAAGTTACAAGTTGCTTAATTAGATGGACATAATGCTTAAATATAGAGCGATTTTGTAATAAATATTTGTACATGGAATATTTTCTATGGAATGATTTATGAAAATACTATAACATGTTTATGTAAAACATATTCCCTTATTCAAACATATCAGGAACCAATGGCTATGAGGCAGAGTTCAGTGAAATATGTTGGACGGGTCGAAGGGGAAGGATGATGGGTAGCTTGAGAGACATCGTTAAATGGACCAAGGCCCAAGGGTGTCGAAAATTCATAACAAAAATAATTTTAAAAACACGTTACAAGTTACAAGTTGCCCCTTCCCCCTTTACCACTATTTGGCGGCCTTGGGGAAACAACTGAATAAGTGGTCTCGGTCTCGGCCTCGAACATTTTTGGCGACGGACATGCACCCCCCCCCCCCCTCCCCACAATTACCTTTACTGCAAATGACACTCGATTTTTGAACGAAAATGAAGCGTAATCAATCAATTAACCCTCTAGTGAGCTTTCGTTGCACTTTCTGAATTATTACGAAAGAACTATTAAAAGAAACTTCTTCAATGCACATGTCACTCAATTCTTGAACGAAAATGAAAGTGCAATCAAGTAGTTAGACCCCCTTATAACAACTAGTGAGCCTTTTGAAGTGACAAGGTTGAAATAATGTATTTAACAATAAACTAACAGGGGCGTGTCAATGTAACGGCCTGGGGGAGGGGGGGGGGGAACTCGAGCTCCTGCAAATTAGACAAAACACATTTAACATATTGCAAGAGTCTTGAATACAAAACTTTAAAGAGTGTGCTTATTCAAACATATCAGGAACCAATGGCTATGAGGCAGAATGCATGTTGTACATACATACTCGATAGCTACATTGCTATTTAACATGTTTAATTTGATTGAATTGTTTTTAATTGTCATCTGCCAGCATTTAGGTGATTTGGCTTTAAGGCGCGTATTTTCTTAAAGTAATTCTAATACAATACCTAATCCTCATTGATTTACTGGTCGTGATGTTCAGTGAAATATTTTGGACGGGTCGAAGGGGAAGGATGATGGGTAGCTTGAGAGACATCGTTAAATGGACCAAGGCCCAAGGGTGTCGAAAATTCATAACAAACATAATTTTAAAAACACGTTACAAGTTACAAGTTGCCCCTTCCCCCTTTACCACTATTTGGCGGCCTTGGGGAAACAACTGAATAAGTGGTCTCGGTCTCGGCCTCGAACATTTTTGGCGACGGACATGCACCCCCCCCCCCCCCCCCCCCCCCATGGGCGTCGATACTTACGTAATACCCATTCATCAGGGGGATGGATGAATAGATCATCCCCCCCCCCGATGAATGGGTATCAATGACAGATCGACGCCCATGCCCCCCCCCCCCCCCGCCTACACGACTCTTAACTAGTGTGTTTGTGTGTGTGTGTGTGTGTGTGTGTGTGTGTGTGTGTGTGTGTGTGTGTGTGTGTGTGGGTGGGTGGGGTGTGGTGGGGTGGGACAGGGAATGCCATGA
The DNA here is from genome assembly GCA_037951105.1 of Echinarachnius parma. Classification (NCBI taxonomy): domain Eukaryota; kingdom Metazoa; phylum Echinodermata; class Echinoidea; order Clypeasteroida; family Echinarachniidae; genus Echinarachnius; species Echinarachnius parma. Next base: position 107,462 of record JBAMJV010001847.1, read on the forward strand.
TTTCACCTGAATGTCATAATTGTGTATCTGACAAAAAGTAAATGATTTTCCTTCCTATTCCTATGCACAAAACGGTGGCATTTGTTAAAACAAAATTTCCTATGAAATCGAAGAATAAAAACATAATTAATCCAATGCGACTTGAACCTACGGCTTTACATACCGCCATGCCTAGAATGATTTGCACCAACCACCGACCCAAGAGCTACTTCTGCTTGCTTGGTGGGTTTTTTACCCTAAGTAACGTTTACCTCTTCTCAATTTTACATGATTATGCTATCATGAATATTCATTAAGACCTGCTCGAAGATCGTTGACAAAGGGCTAGATACATATTCATTATACTAGATCCTTGTGGACGGGGCTGGGGCTGTTGATAATATCTGCTAATACTTTGAGAAAGTAGCGCCTCTAGTCAAACTTTTACGGTAGTACAGTTTTGGTAAGGCTGAGCTTTACTAACCAAAACCTGCACAATATCATATAACAAACTTATAGTTACAACTCCACCATGCTCGAAAAGTACAAACTACTAAGTAAAATGCCTGTTATCATTCAAAAAGAGCCATTAAAACACAAGAGGGCGCTTTCTAAAAAAGCATTGGTTTCAACCATTTTTCATACAAAATTATGCATGTTATGTTTTGTTGAAATAATGATTAAATAGAGAGATCATCAACAACTATTTAAAAAACCTCTTTTGAAAATGTTTGAAAAGGTGTAAGCATTTGAAGAAAAAAAAGTTTAAATTATCAAATAAATCTGGGGCCAGATTTATTCCGATCGGATATATTTATAGATATATCAGCCGTTTCTGAACCGAATTTGATCAAATGAAGTTTATTCCGTCATTGAAATTGTATGCTCTCTAAATTTTTACACTCAGAAAAATTATTTTGTGCAGCGCCCTCTATACCAATACTGAACTACCCCTTTAAGAAAGAAAATTAAGCGTAATTGAGCAATGTAACCTCCTTATGAGCTCTACGATGCACTTTCTGAATTATTACAAAAGAACAAAATAAACTTTAACAATTACCTTTACTGCAAATGACACTCGATTTTTGAACGAAAATGAAGCGTAATCAGTCAATTAACCCTCTAGTGAGCTTTCGTTGCACTTTCTGAATTATTACGAAAGAACTATTAAAAGAAACTTCTTCAATGCACATGTCACTCAATTCTTGAACAAAAATGAAAGTGCAATCAAGTAGTTAGACCCCCTTATAACAACTAGTGAGCCTTTTGAAGTGACAAGGTTGAAATAATGTATTTAACAATAAACTAACAGGGGCGTGTCAATGTAACGGCCTGGGGGAGGGGGGGGGGGGGGGACTCGAGCTCCTGCAAATTAGACAAAACACATTTAACATATTGCAAGAGTCTTGAATACAAAACTTTAAAGAGTGTGCTCCCCCCTCCCACAGGAACGACCACGCTACGCCACTGTAAGAGACTGACAACTTGATAATTATTTATGTTTCAGTTTCGACTGTGGAGAGGCTGTGGTATATGTGAGAATCTTGACGGAGGCAGATAAATAAAAATAAGACAAAGGTCTGGCATGATGTGAATACATTGTATTATCATTGTTAATGTGTTATTAAGTTTCATAAATATTAATCAAATGAGTGTGACTTGCGGAATCAATAAGAGCATTTCAGCCACTGTTTTATATAAGCTTATGACTTTTAAAAAGACTCGGAGTATATGGAGTTGCACTTTTATTAGGCGAGCGCTGATATATTCATAATATATCTCCGGAAGAAGCTTGCTCCAGACATATCAAAAAACATTTTCCGTCTGTTATCATTGAAACAGACGTGTTCGGTGTATCCGACAGTCGAATGTTCATTTATTCATTTTGCTTAGTGAATATAAATCTGATAAAGTCTTGGATGATATTGATAAGTACTTATTCGGATCTCGACTTCACTATGGCCACACAGCGCAGCCATTCATGTAGAGAGTTTAGACGGACATGTGAATACTTCAACTTTATAATGGCTATGGTGTTTCTCGCGTTAATGATAACTCTATGTAAAGCTGATGTCTTTGTGAACGCAGGGGATACGGGTACGAGAACGCTTGATTGTATTACGCCGGCGAGACGTAACATAACGATGTACTGGACAAGATGGGGCACAGACCAATTAGCATACACTACATTAAGTAGCCACATTGTAAGATACGACTCCCGTTTCTTTTTTAATTTAACAAAATCATCGGCACATGGTAGGGAGTATTATAATTTCAGATTGCATATTACCAATTTGACGAAACAAGATTCAGGGAGGTATGAATGTCATGTTTACGATTACGAATCAGAAGAAAGAACTACTCTAAGATTGCATGAAGTGTGTGTGATAGAATGTACTTGCACCATGGACCCGATGATCATTTGTGATATGAATTTTACCACCGAAAATCTAACTATTCCACACTTACAAGTTGATATTGAGCATCGTGAGTATTACGCTTCAATCATCGGTAATAGTTTGACCGTCCTTGTTCCGCCCGAAACCGTACTCACTAACATAATTGAACCCGTTATTCGGATTACATCCATTCCTTCAAAGCCTGCGCTGAGAAATATTACATGTAGGTTACCTACAAGTCAGGAGACTTCAGTAGGTATTACTACACAAAGGATGGAGACTGGATTGTCAACCCATATGCAGAGTTCCCCTACGCCGACAGACTTGCCTTCTTCCACGGCGGTACTAAGTTCACCAGACATGTCCATACATCCCACAGGAAAATATACTACCACACTAACGCCTTCGCAACCGTACATAGATGATCATCATTCAAAGGTTTCATACAATTTCACCACATCCTTCCCCACCACTACCAATACCAAAGCCACACTTACGCCTGCGCAACCATCCACAGATGATGACCATTCAACAAATGCAATCAATATAACCACAAAGATCACCACTACTACCAATCCCGAGGTGACAGATTCAACTAAAAATACGACAACATCAGCGACGACGACGACGAATATGACAGCAACCGAAGTATCATCAGTGACGACGGAAAATACGCCATCAACAACACTGACTGTAACAAAAGGCACCTCGACACCCACAACATCTGAAAGACCTAAAGACTCATCACCATCGAGGAACACACCGACTGAAACGGATACAACAAAAACGAATAACCGGGGAGAATCTTCGACAGATTCGTCAACTTCTCTCAAAGTGGAAACATCTCTAATAACTTCGGCATCAACAGAAAGGGTACAATCAGCCTCAACCCAAGCGACCAAAGTGACACAGATCTTTACTGTAGCCATGGTAGCTGCGGTACTCATCACAATCCTGATAGCATTTGGCATCGGATTGTCCTGGCTAGTGTATCGGAACCGGTGCGGAAGGGCAAAGTATACTCTTTCTAACCGCGGGAACAGAGGCAACAGACTGTCCTCGCTAAATACTACCATACCAGACTTTACCTTTCTGCCGTCTGCAATCAGTCATGTTATTGTACTGAAGAAAGATAGATCCGATACTCTTGATAGAGGTGACAATCTCCAAATGAATATGGGTCTGAATACTGGCACAGTTAACGATGAAACGTCCTTCACACAAAGCGATGGTGGAGACACTAAGCTTATAGAAGATGCTTCACAGAAAGATCATCCTTTGGAAAGTTTTGTTGACAACATGCTTTATGAATCAAGCGGTGCGATGTCCGGTGAAAAGTCTATGCGTGATCTTGCTGGGCCATCTACATCAGCAGATCCTACTTACTTCATTCTTGAACAAACAAGCAATGCGTCAAATTCGGAACCGCTTCCTCCGTTCGCCAACCCTGGAAACATTAACGATAAAACGTCTTTCACGCGAAAAAACAACGAAGACCACGATGAAGACAATAGGCCTCTGGTAGATACCTCCATTCCTCTGGGGTGTTTCGTTGACAACATTCTTTATGAACCAAGCGGCGCAATGTCCAGTGCTGTGCCATTGCGTGATTTCGCTGGCCCGTCATCAGCAACAGATCCCACTTACTTCGTTCTTGAAAATATAAGCAATGCCTCCAATTCGGAACCGCTTCCTCCATTTCTTGATTCCAGTAGAGTAGGACTAAAAATCGAGGAAACACGCCATGTGGATCACCAGTATGAATACGTCGACCTGCCGGAATGAAGTACCGGAAAAGACACCAAAGGGGGAGAAATGCATCTGTATGACTCACCAGATACTTACCACGAATAATAGACTTGCTTTATCAACCTTTTTAGGACAATACTTTCTTGGGCTGTAGTCTAAGTGAAATGCTAGCGCTGGCATTTCAGCTTACTGTTACTGATACTGTGAATAATTCCTGTCACTTCTAGTTGTATATTTCATCTACGGTATTACTTATGATTGAAATAATATTTGTTTTTACTCAACAATGGAGCCTCTTATGTTTTCCAATGGTACCGCATGAAACGTCATCTAATCGCATCTGAGCGTGCACTGCCGAAAGCAGGTATTGGAACCACGTGTGTTGAATCTCCTGCTATGTCAGTGGTATAACGTAACCCGCTTTTGTTAGTGCCAATCAACTGACATTACATGCGTTACCGCTGGAAAATATGTCAGCCTCCAGTTTTCAGTCATAATAGATGATAGTGGTTTCAAAAACATTGATTATTTCCATTATTATTGATACCCAAGAGGAATTATACGATTAGAATGTGAAGGGAATTTTGCACTTTTCGGTAACAGTAGCCACTAATGACAGCGTTTTGCTCCCCTTTAAGGAGAAGTATTACATAACGTTTATGGCAAAAGCGTTTAATTGTGAACAGAGAAAGGCAGACAGATATGACACTCAACTACGCTATGGTTATATGCTGGATCATTTACGATGATCGAATACAGTGGCGTAGACAGGTTCTTACACCTGGGGGGGATGATTTGCCGTTCACCGGACCAAGACCAATTTTTTCGAGACCAAGTCGTCTTAGTGGGGGGGGGGGGGGGGGGGGGGTAGATGTTTTGATGATCGTGGGACAGGGGCGGATCTAGCTTTTTGCCAAAGGGGGGGGGGTTGACCCAATGACGATGCCGAGTGCCGCGAAGCGGCGAAAAAAATGTGGGCGTTTTTGGAGTTTTTTGGCAGCCCTAGCCGCGAAGCGGCGACAATTTTTGACGTTTTGAGCGTTGTTTGGTAGCCCAAGCCGCGAAGCGGCGAATTTTTTTTGCGTTTTTTGGCAGCCCAAGGGGGGAGGGGGTTTAAACCCCCTAACCCCCCCTCCCCCCCCCCGTAGATCCGCCACTGTGGGAGCGAAGTGACTATGCGGGGGGGGGGGGGGAGGGTGTGTCCCCCTCCTACGCTAGAGAGATTTTGCATTTTTGGACTTGAAATTGTGCATTCTGGTGCTTACCTAGATAGGAAGCGGCGATTTTTTTTTTGCTATTTTGAACCCCCATACCCCCCCCCCCCCCCCCCGTAGATCTGTCACTGATATGCACCTCAACAAAGGGAGCGAAGTGACTGAGCGGCGGGAGGGCTCCCATGCAAGGGAGATATTGCATTTCTGGACTTGAAATAGTGCAATCTAGTGCTTACCAAGAGAGGAAATTCGGGCTCTACATTGACTGTATCTGGGAAAGGGTGTCATGATTTGATCGACCAGAAATTTTAAATACATTTTCACGGAGAAAACAAATAGTTGACAAATATGGACCCCAACACAAATATTGTATTTATATGAAGCATCATACACAGTTCTAACTTAACCATTATGCCGCATTATATGATCCGACAACTTACCCTATCGCCAAGAATGAGTCCCGAGGGGTGAAGCTACCGAGGGCTGGGGCAGGGTCAAATATGGAGGGTTTGGAAGGGGGGGATCCCCTCCCACGGAGAAGATTTTGCATTTATATACTTGAAATGGTGCAATTTCGTGCACACCACACAAGTAACCAGAGCAATGCCAGCCTAAACTGGAGCTACGTGGCCCGGTATACAGAAAAGAAATTCTCACCCCTGACCATACGCAAATTGCACAACAAACTGAGATTATCTGGTCGCGCGCGTAGCGTGCAGGAATGTGGATGTACAAATTACTTTTTTAACGGTAGAATTAACAAGTCTTTGCTCATAAACTAATGTTCTTTCCCCAATCGTATACAGATACACACACAAAATATTATATCCTTCCCTAAAACCTGGGGGGGATGATTGTACATGGCATCCCCCCCACCTTGTGAGCTGGGGGGGATGCATCCCCCTCATCCCCCCCGTTGTCTACGCCCCTGATCGAATATATAGTACAGTTATAATTAATGTACTATAATGCATACCTTTGGAACATGCCTATTGTTTGTAAGAACATATCAGTTTATGAAAAGGTTTTTTTCTGAAATAATTTATTCCAAGAATGCTCAATGTAATTATACATGTCCAATGACGTGGTCGGACTGATAGGGGGAGGGCATATGTTAATAATAAGTATTTCTGTGTTTTGACAAAGATTTTCTCCATTAAAACAATTTTAAAATTTTAGGCAATATTTTAATAATGCTTCCTCTTTTCAAAAATTACCAAACAGGTTTTTAAATATTTGTTGATTATTTCTAATCACTATTTCAACAAAACATCACATGCACAATATTTTATTTAAAGGGGTAGTTCAGTTTTGGTAGAGAGGGCGCTGCACAACACAATTTGTGAGGTAATGAAAAACTGAGTGTCGGATTTGAAAGAACATGCCATTTTAATGGCAGAATAAACTTTATTTGGTCAAGATCGGTTTTAGAAATGGCTGAAATATCAATAAATATATCCGATCGTAATAAATTTGGGCCCCAAATTTATTCGATTAATTTAAATTTTAATTAAATTGCTTACACTTTTTCAAAAATTTTAAAAAGCGGTTTTTAATAGTTGTTGATGATCTCTCTATTTCATCATTATTTCAACGAAACATCACATGCGTAGTTTTGAATGAAAAATGGTAGAAACCAATGAGTTTTTAGAGAGCGCCCTCTTGAGTTTTAACGGCTCTTTTTAGTTAGTCTTTTGTAATTTTGTATTCATTTCGAGCATGGTGGAGTTATAAGTCTTCGTTTGTAATGTAATGGTGTAGGTTGTGGTACTCTCTTTCTTTACCAAAACTCAACTATTCCTTTAATGTACGATCGTCATGGGTAATAATAACGCGTAATGTGTTGAACTATAATTATATCAAATGTGTAAGTTTTGTCAGTTTATTATGACAGTTGTGTGTAGTATTTGAAATATATTTAAAATGTCCACAATTATATGCTTAAACAGATTTTTCACTTTAACGTGAATAACCACGATTAACCTGTGCACATTCAACATGCACTTCACGAGCAAACACGTCTTTGAATTTTATTTTGAATCGTGTGGCAGTTATTTTATTGAAAATACACTTTTAAAATGTACATAAATTATGTATAAATTTTACAACCTTCAATAACAAATATATTTTCGAACCAATAAAATTGCATATATGCATCAAACGACTGACGATTGGAAACCGTAAATACTTCATTTCCGTTAGGGCACCATTGAAGTAATCCATTAACCTTTTTTCCCCAAAAAGTGATGTTTCTGCCTTTAATCATACCCCATTTTCATTGGAAGATTCTTGAGAATGATATGTGAGATGTTCACAAAAAATTGGTAATCTTAACCTAGTGAAAAAATAGATAAATCGATTTCTGATTGTTTCCTGATCGTTCGCGCGAAGATGCCTATCAAAAAGGCATTTTGAGGGCGTTACTATTTAATTTTAGGTTTCGACCGTGGAGAGGGTCTACCATTGAAAATGCGATCATACATAATTCATCCTCTTAAGGTTAGTTTCGGAAGTTCGATCTACATGAGTAGGTCAGTCAATGCACTAGAAAAAGCATGTGACAATATGACATCCCTAAGGGAACTTTACTTTTCTCCAGTTTCCTTCTACTGACAAGTGCCATTATACGAACGTGTTTGGCATGACCACAGATTTTCCATGAATTAGCAACCTGATCGAATAGCAAGAACAAATCCTGTTCAATCCGTGCCTATCTTTCACTTCTTTGGACCGCGACTTCATCATGGCTAGATTACTCTTCCAACTCGGTAGAGAATTTGGAGACAAATCTGAACAATTTTACGTCATAGTGATCTTGCTGTTTCTGGCGTTTACGATAATACCTCGAAGCAGAGCTGATCGTGTTTTTCTGAACGCTGGAGATACGACTAGTATAACTTTCGATTGTATGCGACGTCGGCAAACCCAAACATTATGATGTTCTGGAAAAGAAGATCCGCAGACTACTTAGCAAGCACTGCACAACTAAGTAATACTATCTACGTTTACCAGAACTATGCCAACGATAATCGATTCCTATTTACATTTGAATATTCATCGATCAATGAAACATACAATTTCGGATTCACTTTATCGAATTTGACTATATCAGATTCTGGAATGTTCCGGTGTTATTATCATGATAGTGACTCAAACGAAGACACAGATATAATATCATTTAAAGTGAGCGTAATAGACTGCACATGCTCAATGGAGCCAAACATCACTTGTGAGATGCAGAATCTCTCTACAAACAAACCTTTAGGTCCGCTACCTGTGCTTGTTGATATTGATCACCGTGAATACAATGCAACGATCACTGACAACAGAATGACAGTTCATTCTTCTTCAGAGGCGATACTCTTTCCTAATATGACGGATCATTTTCTTCGAATTACTTCTAGTCCTTCCATGCCTGCGCTGAGAAATATTACATGTAGGCCTACAGGTAGATATAATGCCACAAATATACCATCGCAGCCATCCACCATGTCTACAGATGACGACACTACAAAAGATGCAGCAAATACCACCACCACTACCGATATCGTGTTACCAAGATCAACTCCAAATGCAAAAACAGCTGAGAGTACGACGACGACAATTGCTGCAACAGATGGAACAAATGCGACGAAAAATACACAATCAACAACTACAAAAATAGGCGCCTCAGTACCAAAGACATATGAAAGACCAAAGCACTCATCTCCATCGCGGTCGACAGTAACCGAAGCGCATACAATAGAAACGCAATATCACCGGAGAGCATCTTCGACAGGAACATCAATATTTCTTACCCAACAATCATCGACAGCAAAAGCACAAACAACTGCAGTTAAAACACAGCCGACCGCTCACTCTCAAACGTCTGATAACACAAACAAGACATTGCCACTCGTATCATCTCCTCACTCTGAATGCACGAGAAAATCGTTTACGGTGGAATACGACACATCCAAACCTGTATACACGAAGGAAAGTCCGACAACAAAAATCAACGATTTAAACATTACGTTTCACCCAAGTTAGAAAATAACCGCTTCTCAGGCCTGAGGAGAGGTTGAGATATTCGTGCCTCTAGTAGAATTGTATCACCGTTTACACCGTTCTTATCGGTTTACTGCGTGTAACCGGAGGGGATTATCTCTATAATACCACTAGGTCTCGGGGGGGCAGTTAACAGAGCATGGAATGTTGACGAAAGCTATTAAAATGGTTGAGTTGATTTCCACCGTGGTGGAGATCACGGCTAACTTAGTGAAACGTAATGAATGAGCCCGCTAATTCACTGAAACTTGTTGCAGCTTATGTTGTTGCAGTACAAATCAGAATCCTGGTAGCATGTGCCGTAGTTATGTCCATTGTTATGTATATGACCCGTCACGATGGGGCAAGGGACAACCAAACGAGAGAAAATGTAGTTCCGTCGCGCAAAACCACCGTACGAAATTTGACCGCCCAGCCAAATGCAGTAAGTCATGTCCACGTCACAAAGATAGACGACGCAGAACAGAGACACGTAGCTGTTGATAATCATCTGACTGGTCGCCAAATCAGATCAAGCCATGCAATGACCGGTGCTGTGCCAATGAAAGATGTCGACGGTCTGTCAACATCTGGGGATGATGTTCGCTTTGTTCCAGAAGACAAGAAGACTTGCCATGCGGAACATCAGCATGAATACGTTGAATTGCCGATGAGAAATCCTGGAAAGATCACCAGAAGGGAAGACATACATTTGTATGAAATACCAGATACTTGCAGACGATGAGAGAATGTTTTATCTATCTAAAATTAAACAATCTCTGTGTCGACTCAATCACGCATATGTTTGTACACACTGTGAGCGACGTTGAATTATGCGATTACACATTCATCGAAAAGACAGGAACGTGAGCGATTACTGTATACTGTAATGATCGTATAACCGATGGGCGCAAAAATTGCGTTGCGGAGAGTTAGAGGCGAGCGCATATGCACATAAGTACGTGCATAACGTGCAGACAAACAAAATTGTACGGTATACGTGGTACGTATGGCAAGCCGTTTTAACATTTATTCCTATTTCTTGATATCAAGAAATGAATTCTTGATATCAGGAAATTCAATTCTTGATATCAAGAATTCATTTCTTGATTTTAAGAATTCATTTCTTGATATCAAGAAATCGAATTCTTGATATCAAGAATTGAATTCTTGATATCAAAAAATAATTTTATGTTGTTAACCAATGGTAATTCTTGATATCCAGAATTCTTGATATCAAGAATTCGATTTCTTGATATCAAGAATTCATTTCTTGATATCAAGAATTCATTTCTTGATATCAAGAATTCATTTCTTGATATCAAGAATTCGAATTCTTGATATCAAGAATTCGATTTCTTGATATCAAGAAATGAATTCTTGATATCAAGAATTGTTATAGTGATTGATTTCGAGCGCGAAAGTATTGCAAGATTTCATTTGGATATCGAGCTCTAAAGTAATGCAAAAATTCACTGTTGATTTCGAACGCAAGAGTTGTTCAGAGATACATCTGGTTTCGAACGCAAAAGTTGAGCAGAAATACATTCTGATTTCGAACGCAAAAGTTGAGCAGAAATACATTCTGATTTCGAACGCAAAAGTTGAGCAGGAATTCATTCTGATTTCGAACGCAAAAGTTGAGCACGAAAAAAAATAAGATAACGCGTCTTTCAAAAACGTAAAACGGCAACATATCACGAAAACATTTCGTGATATGTTGCCAATAGCCGATGCCCAAACCTGTAGTAAAGATTGCCCCGTGTGCAATAATATGTTCACGTTTTTTTTCTGAATAGTTAATTTTATATTGTGCTTAGTCATGTAATTGAAATAATAATGTCAGATGTGATCATTTTCCAGCAAAAATCTTCTAAACAGACTTAAAAAACAAGCATTGTAAAAACAAAAATTGGCAACATATCACGAATTCGTACCATGTGGCACACATGTCCGCTTTTTTAAACCACGTGGTATGAATTCGTGATATGTTGCCAATTTATTTGTTTACTATGCGAGTTTTGTACGTCTATCTAGAATGCTATTTGCTGAAAAATTATCACATCTGACAGTGTTATTTCAACTAACATGACTAAGTACAATATAAAATTAACTATTCAAGAAAAACGTAGACATATTATTACAAATGGGACAATCTTTACTACAGGTTTGCGCGACGTAGAACGGCAGCATATCAAGAAATCATTTCGTGATAATTATGTTGCCAATAGTCGCTGCGCAAACCTGTAGTAAAGATTGTCCCATTCGTTATCGCGATTTTTTAAGAACCAATGACTTATTATCACAAAACTGGGTAGCCTACTTGGTGTTAGATTATCATGAAATGCACCATGTTATATAGAATGCAACATTTACGAAAGCATGACGAATATTATTATTTGATGACACCTATATACGTTAGATTTAAATGTCAAATATGTTGATAATCATTATATCACTAATAAAATAATAGCATCACTTATGACCGATATTATTTTTAAACCATATTCTTGAACTTGATGTCATATATATGTGTGTAAGTTGTGTGTGCATGTTTTCTGTGTTGTATTATTTTAGCAGATACAATGTACGTATATACGGTTTCATTTAAAATACATGTTACATTAGACAGTAAAATCCTACTCAGTACAAACAAACATATTTTATTCACTGATAAGTTGTATATGGATGTCAATGTCTTGGTTATTATAAATGATAAACATTACAACTCACTGCACGACCAACATATACATTAATATTCTTATAGCACAGTGTAATTGTTAAACTAGATTCCATTGGCCCGAATTCTCATCAGTGCATTACGTTTCACTAAGTTAGCCGTGATCTCCACCACGGTGGAAATCAACTCAACCATTTTAATAGCTTTCGTCAACATTCCATGCCCTGTTAACTGCCCCCCGAGACCTAGTGGTATTATAGAGATAATCTCCTCCGGTTACACGCAGTAAACCGATAAGAACGGTGTAAACGGGAGGCACGAATCTCTCAACCTCTCCTCAGGCCTGAGAAGCGGATATTTTCTAACTTGGGTGAAACGTAATGGGCAAAAGAGACAGAAATTACCTCTAACCAGTGAAACCGTTACACACCACAGTACGATTTACAAAGATGGTGGTCATATGCCAACGGAGGTATTATATTGTTTTATTTTCATTTTCCAATAAGTCCTGTATTTCTGATTACACATCGGCTGCGTTCCAGTCATAGTATAACTGGTTACAAGTGATATAATAGACTGCATGATCAAGGACACAATATCACTGGTTAACGGTTATACTATGACTGGAATGTCACGAGACACTTTGTCCGTAGGGCTATAGCTAATGAGGCAAAACTAAGGGGATTGATTAGATAATGAAAATAAAAAGTTGAGAATATCTTCCCATATATCTCAACATATGTCAACAATAAATGGGTTAGTGAATTATGCAGATGTGAAATAGTTTAACCAGTTAATGGTAATATCATTCTTTTTAGATAATAAGTCGAGATTCGCCAAAGGAAAACAAGTTCAACGAAAGTCTTTTAAAGATAACATTAACAAACTTTAGAATTCTTCCGATTATCACACTTTCATATAAATTTATTTTGTTGTTAGTATACCCTTCTTTGAGTCACAGGATGATAAATAACGGGTTAACAATATCATGTCCACTATGTGCCAACACGTAGGTGACTTGCAAAGTTAAACAAATTACAAACATCCAACTCAAATTTGGATAGAAAGCTAATCAAATCAATATAATGACTTTTTAAACGTCATTATAGGATTTGAGACGAGTGAAGTGAAGTTTTTTACATTAAATCTTGATTTTTTATTTATTTATCTTGTTTTCATTTATTTATTTATTTATTTTATTTGTTGTATTTATTATTATTATTTTTTTCATTTTTGGTTTGGGGGGTCCAATTTTTCTAAAATCCAAAATGACCCTGGACCGACCCACTCACTTCCAAATCTTATTTGGATGTTTGGCTGAGCTTTAGTAACCAAAACCTGCACGATGTCATAACAAACTAATAATTACAACTGCACCATGCTCGAAAGGTATAGAAATTACAAACTACTAAGTATAAAGCCTTTTATCATTCAAAAAGAGCCATTAAAACACAAGAGGGTGCTTTCTAAAAAAAGCATTAATTTCAACCATTTTTCATACAAAATTATGTATGTAATGTTTTGTTGAAATCGTTATTATATAGAGAGATCATCAGCAACTACATGTATTTAAAAAACTCTTTTTACCTCAGAGTTTCATTATCTCACAAAAATGATTTCGTTTAGCGCCCTCTATACCAAAACTGAACTACCCCCTTCAAGTTTCAGATAAATGTCACCCGACTCTTGAAAGAAGATTAAAGCGTAATTGAGCAATGTAACCTAATATGAGCCCTACGTTGCACTTTCTGAATTAATATAAAAGAACAAAAGAAACTTTAACAATTACCTTTACTGCAAATGACACTCGATTCTTGAATGAAAATGAAGCGTAATCAATTAATTAACCCCCTTATAATAACTAGTGAGCTTTCGTTGCACTTTTAGAATTATTACGAAAGAACTAAAGAAACCTCTTCAATGCACATGTCACTCAATTCTCGAAGAAAAATGAAAGTGCAATCAAGTAATTAGATCCCTTATAACAACTAGTGAGCCTTTTGAAGTGACAACGTTGAAATAATGTATTTAACAATAAACTAACAGGGGCGTGTCAATGTAACAGCCCGGGGGAGGGGGAGGGGGGAACTCGAGTCCCTGAAACTTAGAATACAAAACTTAAAAGAGTGTGCTCCCTCCTCCCACAGGAACGACCACGCTATGCCACTGTAAGAGACTGACAACTTGATAATTATTTATGTTTCAGTTTCGACTGTGGAGATGCTGTGGTATTTGTGAGAATCTTCAGAAATGACGGAGGCAGATAAATCAAAAGAAGACAAAGGTCTGGCATGATATGAATACATTGTATTATAATTGTTCTTGTGTTAATAAGTGTCATAAATATAAATCAAATGAGTGTGACTTGCATAATCGATACGAGCATTTCAGCCACTGTTTTATATAAGCTGATGACTTTTAAAAAGACGCGGAGTATATGGAGTTGTACTTTTATTTGGCGAGCGCTAATATAGTTATGATATATCTCCGAGGGAAGAAGCTAGCTCCAAGACATTTCCCGACTTTTTGCAGTGAAACAAGTGTGTTCAGCGTATCCGACAGCCGGATTTGCATGTGCTCGTTCTGCTAAGTGAATACAAAACTGATATAAGTCTTGTTTGATACAAATACTTATTTGGATAACGATTTCAATATGGCCACACAGCGCAGACATTCACGTAGAAAGTTTAAACGCAGATATGAATACTTCAACTTTATAATGGCTATGGTGTTTCTCGCCTTAATAATAACTCGATCCCAAGCTGATGGTGTCTTCGCTAACGCAGGAGATACGAGTACGAGAGCGCTTGATTGTGTAACGCCGGCGAAACTTAACATTACGATGTACTGGACAAGATGGGGCACAGACTACTTAGCGTACACTACATTAAGTAACGACATTGAAAGATACGCAGGTCATGTCAACGATACCCGTTTCTTGTTCAACTTCAAAACATCATCGATAAATGGTACCGAGTTTTATAATTTCAGATTGCAAGTTACCAATATGACGAAACAAGATTCAGGAAGGTATAAATGTCATATTTACGATTACAATTCAAAAAACAGAACTACTCTGACATCGCATGAAGTGTGTGTAATAGAATGTATTTGCTCCATGGACCCAATGATCATTTGTGATATGAATTTTACCACAACAAATCTAAGTATTCCACACGTACGTGTTGATATTAAACATCGTGAGTATTTCGCTTCAATCATCGGTAATACCCTGACAGTTCATATTCCACCCAAAACATTACTACTCACTAACATAATTGAAGCAGTTATTCGAATTACATCCAGTCCTTCGATGCCTGCGCTGAGAAATATTACATGTAGGTTACCTTTAAGTCAGGAGACTTCAGTGGATATTACTACAGAATGGATGGACACGTCAGATACTGGAATGTCAACCCATATGCAGAGTTCCCCTGCGCCGACAGAGTTGCTTTCTTCCACGACGGTACCATGTTCCCCAGACATGTCCACACAACCCATAAGTAGATCAAACATGTCAAATGCCACACTTACCCCTTCGCAGCCGCTCAGAGAATCGACGTCGATAAAGTCGCCTCCGGGGGGATCAGAAACATCAAAACCTGGACACGCGCAAATAAGTCCAACAACGGAAACCAGGGATTTAAACGAATACGCATCAGTGAAACTGGTAGCTACTGTTGCTTCAGTACTTATAAGAATCATGTTAGCCTTTGCCGTAGTTCTGTCCAGTGTTATAGTTATGATCCGTCGCAGAGAGGCAAGGGACAACAAGAAGAGAGAAAATAGACACTCCTTGCTCAAAACCACCATACCTAATTTAACCACCCAGCCAAAGGCAGCAAGTCATGTCCACGTCACCAAGTTAGACGACGCAGAACAGAGACACTTGGTTGTTGCTAATCATCCGACTGATCACCAAATGAAACTAAGCGATGCAAAGACCGGTACTGTGCCAATTAATTATCTCGAGGGTCTGTCAACATATGGAGGTGCTGTTCACTTTGTTCCAGAAGACAGGAAGACCTGCCATGTGTACCATCAGTATGAATACGTTGATTTGCCTGTGAGAAATCCTGGAAAGGTCACCAGAAAGGACGAAATGCATCTGTATGACATACCAGATACTTGCAGACGATGAGAGAATGTTTTATCAATCTAAAATTAAACAATCTCTGTGTCGACTCAATCACGCATATGTTTGTACGCACTGTGACCGACGTTGAATTATGCGATTACACATTCATCGAAACGACAGGACCGTGAGCGATTACTGTATAAGGGATCATGTGCGCGCACGCACGGTGTCGCGATGTTGACCTTGACATCTAGTACTGCGCTCTTTATTCCGATCACGGGTATACTGTACGATGGGTCAATAACGCATATGATTATGCGTGTACGCATTGTAATGATCATATGAGCGCCGATGGGTGCAAAAGTTGTGTTGCGGAGAGAAGGGCCGGTCACATTTACGGTAGTGGACGTAGTTGAACGTAGTGGAGGCTAACGTAGTTGAACGAAGTTGAACATACCGGCATCCGTACCATATCGTAGTTGTCCGTGATGCTAACTTTGTATTAACTCGGGGAGCCGTGATCTTCGATTTAATGTTTGAACATGTTCAAAAGAGCGGAACGTTAAAGGCATCCGTGATGCTAACGTACTAAACCAAAGTCTAACGTAGTCGAACGTAGTTCGTAATGTACTCAAACGTACCCTAGCGTACTCTATAACGTACTTTACGTGCAGAAAACCAGCATCATCACTCTTGGTCCAGGCATGTTTCAGCAAAAAAAATAGACAAATTTCACAGAACTGCTATGTTTGAAAAACAAGCGCACAATGGCCGTACCACGCCGCGGGCTGGCTGCATACTTTTTGCGGAGTTGCTATATACCCAGCTAGCCACCTGACGTTGGGCCGATGTCGGAATTTGGTTGCCGGATGTCGGCATATCGCCGTTGGCTCGAGGTTAAAATGTCCGCCAGCCCAACATCGTCACGACGTCATTTTTGTGATATATTGGCATAACGTCATTTTCCGACAATGGCCAAACATCATCTCATGACATGATGTTGGGCCATTGTCGGAAAATGACCTTATGCCAATATATCACAAAAATGACGTCGTGACGATGTTGGGCTGGCGGACATTTTAACCTCGAGCCAACGGCAATATGCCGACATCCGGCAACCAAATTCCGACATCGGCCCAACGTCAGGTGGCTAGCTGGGTACATACCGTAGTGACGTTCTTAAGCGTAGTCTAGCGTAGTGGCTACCGTAGTCTACCGTACTCAAGCATAGTCAGACGTAGTTCAACATAGTTTAACCTAGTTTAGCGTAGTTACACCACGTCTTATCCACGTTACCGTACGGATCACTACGTCCACTACCGTAAATAGGACCGGCCATAGGCGAGCGCATATGCACATAATCACGTACCTAACGTGCAGGCAAACAAAACTGTACGGTATGTGGTACGGTATGCATAAAATGCTACTTACAGAAGCCAACAGACTTGTTGAAGTAAACATTTATTGATTCACCTTAGATCTTCATATTTCGTCTGTTATCCTTACCACGGTTATCATACAAGCAGGGTTGGCGCGATTTTTTTTTTTTTTTATGTATTATGTTAGAAATATTTCAAAATAGATGAATTGTAATATATTTGCCCTCCAATTATGCTTAATATATACTACAAAATCATTAAAGGGATCTAGTAACTTTGTTGACATGTGCAAAAAGTGATGAATGGTTGATGCAATGTATATTGTTGTTATCTCATATGTCCACAGGGTATTGTGTGAAAATTTCAAGTCAAATGGACATTGTATGGCCAAGTAATGAACGAAAATGCAAAGTGATATTCAGTAACTCACTGCACTCACTGCACTCACTTTGTACACGGAAGAAAAACTCGCCCGGAGTTTTTCTTATCTGAATACTTCAATAATACATATCTTTGTAACGAAAGGGAAATTTGAAAAACCGAAACCTGTCCCGTGATTTTATTGTTAATACGAATACAACAAGGTATAAGGGAACCGCTAGAATTAAAATTTTATTTTGAGGATTTGGACAATATTACTAAGTCCCTTTAAAGCAGGGCCCAATAATTGACATTAGCCCAGGGGTAGGAATATTTAATATTGGGCAATAGTAGGCTTGTTAAGGGCCACAAATATGGGTGTTGACTGCATTTTTGGTACATTGTTTTACTTGGCACACATTTTCCGTGGATCATAAGAACAAAATTCATCCAAAGATACACTCTGTATCTATGCAAATTATGCCTAATTTCCATAATTTATGCAAATTTATTCATGAAAATGGGGTATTCTATGAAAATGATGTTTTTACATTTCTTGGATCAAAAGGAGAAAATTCATCCACACATCACTGTATACAGGTATATGCAAATTATGCCTATTTTCCATAATTTATGCACATTTATTTATGGGAATGGGATACTCTATGAAAATGGTGTTTTTATTGAAATACTTGAGAGAATAACTTTGGAAATAGATGGTCTAGGGTAAATCAAGGCCAGTGGATCAATCTGGTAGATTATTTTAACCTTTCATGGCCATCTAGTCCCTCAAATCCAAGATGGCCGTTGGCAGGAATGTTAAATTCTGTATATTTTGTCTTACTTTTGAACTAATCATGGTACAAACATGTGTGATGTGTCTATTTTTAACAATTGTTTGGATGTCTGAATCAATTGTAGATCCATCCCTTTAACATGAAAATGGGATATTCTTTGAAAATTGTGTTTTTATATTTCTTGGATCAAAAGGAGAAAATTCATTCACAGAGACACACTGTATATATGCAAATTAGGCTTAATTTCCATAATTTATGCAAATCTATTTATGGGAATGTGATATTCTATGAAAATTGTGTATTTATTGAGATATTTGAAGAAGAAACATTTGAAAATAGATGACCTAGGATATATAAAGGTCAGTGGATCAATCTAGCAGATTATTTTAACGTTTGGTGACCGTCTAATCCCTAAAATTCAAGATGGCCGCCGGCAGCAATGTTACAATTCGCACATTTTTGTGTTATTGTTGAACTCCATATATGTATGATATATCTAGTAAAATCATTACTGGGATGTAAAAATCAATTATTGACTCATCCTTGGAACAATCTAAGAAGATATGTCAAAAGAGACACACAATTCCTGTATAAATTAGCATCATTTGCATAATTTATGTATATTGAAACAGGAATGTAATTTATTATGATATTATCGTCTTCATTGAAATACTTGAATTTTAACATTTCTGCGGCGGCCACATTGGATTCGTGAGACAAGATGACTGCCAATGCTGACAATGACCTGCAAACAGTATGTATGTTTTCTTTGACTTACCCTAGTTCATCACCTGCAGAAATTAAAACATCAATTATTTACATAAAGTCTACGATTTCATAATATATCACATTTGTGTACTAAAGTATGCATTCTGCACAAATTTGTCTTATTAACATCTATAAAGTGTGCTTCTTTGATAGCTCTTCTTAGTTAGTTCCAAGAATAGATCCACAATTGATTCAGACATCAAAACAATTGTTAAAATAGACAAATCACACATGTTTGTACCATGATTAGTTCAAAAGTAAGACAAAATATACATAATTCAACATTCCTGCCAACGGCCTGGATTTGAGGGAAGATGGCCATGAAAGGTTAAAATTGGCCTTGATTTACCATAGACCATCTATTTCCAAAGTTATTCTCTCAAGTATTTCAATAAAAACACCATTTTCATAGAATATCCTATTCCCATAAATAAATTTGCATTAATTATAGAAAATAGGCATAATTTGCATATACGATGTGTCTCTGTGGACGAATTTTCTCCTTTTGATCCAAAAAATATGAAAACACCATTTTCATAAAATATCCAATTTTCATGAATAAATTTGCATAAATTATGGAAATTACGCCTAATTTGCATAGATACAGAGTGTCTCTTTGGAAGAATTTCTTTATTTTGATCCAAGGAATATGTGTGCCAAGTAAAACAATCGCACTCAAAAATGCAGTCACGGACCCCTTAACAAGCCTACTACAAGTAAAACTACATAAATGGTCTAATTTGGTTGTCCGTTTGCCGATAGGGCAGCTAATCTCATCTAGAAGTAACCGGACAAGTAAACTTTATTTGTGGGCCATTAAGATCAAATAGTACATGATTCTACTTTGACGAGTAGAGCAGTAAAGAAAAAGGTTAGTGTGGAGGATGAAAACAAATCATAAAAAACTGCTCTTAGGTTTTACAAATAATAAAAATTGCTCTAAGGTTTTAAAAAATAATAATCCCTCTAAGATTTTTAAAAAATCATAAAAAATCATAAATATTATTATAAAGTCATACAAAATCTAAAAAATAAAAATAAAAGAAATTGATTTTGTTTTACTTGTTTTAATTCATGATTTCCCCAACCCTGGGCTTAGAGCTAGTTGAATTGAACTTGTTATAATGGTTACAATTATCCAAGCATTTTCGTAAAGAAATCATAAAATCACAAAACCCTGGTATAAATACAAACAAACAAAACAAAGTAATGACAAAAGTACCCCAAATCAGTGATTAGCATATTTGTGTTTTCCATCTCTGTCCGTCTTTCAGTAATTGTAATACACTGTATAGTCTACGGGGGAAATGATTGAATCGCAAACATCTTCAATGCATTTTGAAAGAAAAAATCGCGATTTAAATCAAATAAATCGATTTTTTTTTTTTTTTTTTTTTTTTTTTTTTTTTTTTTTTTTTTAAATCACGATTTTTCCCAACCATGATTGCAATTAGGCATTTCAAAACATTATAACAGCATCGTATTTACCAAAGGCGTCGATTTCTTCTCGCCATTGGGGGGGATGATTCCTCATTTTGGCGAGGGAGCGAAGCGCTAACCCAGCAGCGTGCCCGGGTTTTTATGGCTGAGGGGGGGGGGGGGGGGGGTTAGGGGGCCCCAAAGATTTTGAATTCAGCTGTTTAGAAATTGGAAGATTATTAAGTGTACATTGCAAGCATCATGTTATGAGCTGGGCTTTGTCCAATATGAACTTTAGCCTGATAGATAGAGATTTGCAAGCATTCTGATGGAACCCTGAATAGCATATCAGTCATGGGATACCCATATTGGGAAGCTTATTGGGGGCTGTCACAAGTTTAACGGTGGTGCTCCTAATGCCCACCGACGTACTCTGTTACGCTCCTGCTCACAGCAACAAAATAATAGAAACAGTCAGACTCTGCGATTATAATACAATAAGTGTAGGGTCTTTATTCATTCTACTAACAAGCTGTGAGTTATAAGAGAGTGGCATTAAATTCCACTCAATGAGCTGCATCGATATACATGTAAGTCATATGTTACTTCGATGATTGTAACTTCATGCTGTACACAAAACTGGACTGCAAGACTTAGTGCTCCAATGTCAACTGACCGCTGGTGTCCACCAGCTAACTCCACTAACCACTCTTCCTTCCCCTCCCCAGCAACACTTTATCCAATCATAGCCCCTCCTATAATACATTTGCATAATATCATAACTATGTCCAAGATTCCTTGGTACTTAACCCCTCACCCTGTTCCCCCACATAATATCATAAATCTACCCTGAATGTACCGATGGTCGTTAACCCTTAACCCTGTGTCCTCTACTGCCCATGTGCTTAACCCTGTGCACTCCGTCACAGACATCCCCCTCTTAAAATAATGCAAGTGGAAAGGAATAGAAAGAGATGCCTCTCTTTATATGGAACCACTTGCATTTAAATAATATGTACAGCAAACCCTCAATGGATCTCTAGTGTAAATCGAACACATGCAAGTTCTCACAAAACCTCAAAACATTAACAACTTTTAATTCAAATAACACATACAATACTGGACTTAAAGTGGTCATTTATCTCTGTGATGCTCATTACTTGAATATCTACTCATTCAACAAAATAATCTAATCCTACAACAACAAGTAAATATGACACGCATTCATCTGCACTCTACACTTAAAGGCCAAGTTGAGTTTTGGTAATTTCCAAAGTGCCCCCCCAACATCGATTGTAACGGATTTGGTTGATTTCAATTCCATATGAAAGATCATCGAAAAAAACATGGGAAATAATAATAATTTCCATTCAAATGCTCTAATTGTTGTGAAATTTGCTTTCAAAATATCATATAAAAGTGGTTGACGCCCGGGTATCACTTTTTAGAACCGCTAGTGCGAGGCACTAGCGTTCTATGTTCTCCTAATAAAAGACTGAAACCAAATATTTGTGTGCACGCTAATTGTGCTTAAAACTATACATATGATACGGTACTTACCAGCAATTTACTCTCCAATATGTGATCCAACTACCGGGTGGATTAAGATTATGATTTTTCCTTCCATTCCGCAAAAAATCAGTGATATATGCGCCTCATGGACCAGTCTCTCCGTGTGTTAGCGCGACTGAACGAAAGGCGAACGAATGCGAATGGGGCTTGCGAGTTGCGTCAACGGCAGTGTTGAAGTCATACTTCTATGGTTGCGATACATAATATACACGTACTACTGTATAGTATTACCGCACACATCACAGTGACTGCACTACAGTCCCGTATTACCGCACACTGCACTATACAGTCCCGTATTAGGACCTACAACGCTAGTGCTTCGCGCCGAGTTAATTTGACACTTCGAGTTGTAACGGCTCTTTTTGAATGATAACAGGGGTTTTACTTTGTCGTTTGTAATTGTGTATACTTTTCGAGCATGGTGAAGTTATAACTATTAGTTTGTATCGTAATCGTGCAGGTTTTGGTTACTAAAGTTAAGTTTGACCAATACTCAACTATCCCTTTAATATTGAGATTCAAATTATATATCATTCAATTACTTATACCCCAGTCCCAAAACACACGTTAAGGCACCACTATCCATTATAATTACATGTTCAGTCCAAAATCCGTACACCATGCCTTTACTGGGTTACTTAAAGAGTTTCACACTCATGTGTCTAGCATCTTAAACACAAACAAACATCAAAGCATTCAATATTCGTATTAGCAAATGACCAATTAACTCTCTACTGTCATCCCTATTTTAGTATTATTACCTTCTTCTCCTTCTTTATTTACAATTATGTATTTTTGTATTTATTATATATTTACAATGCGCAGTAGATAATGGTATCTGCGCAATATAAGAATGATAAGCATAATAAGTGACCTTCATTATTACAATCACATCAATTCAGTTCCATCCAGTTCATGTAATCATGCTAAAGTTCCAATCCATGCTGTATCAACTAACTGCTAGAGTTCAAATCAGTTCATGTTTCATTCTTGAGATATTTTTATGAAATGGTCCTGGATTCAAAACGTTATCGCAAGTCTCAGATTACAGGGGTTACGCGAATGTGAGCTCTCTCCTCTATTTATTAAATTTTCCTAAGACGAGGCAGACAATTCTAAATAACATTTATAAATGTGTTAATCCTTAATCAACGACTATGATTCTTATTTAATACATATAACATATATTCCAAGTTTACTATCTCTAACTTATATGTTACTAATTACGACATTGGTAACCTAATTACCACTTAAAACAACCATTATCTGTCAACTAAAATAAACACATGATAGCCCATCCATATTTCAAATTCTCACATCACTAGGACTGTCCTAGCATAACCCCTTAAACCCTATCATCAAGCCTCATGGGATATGATTGGAGAGCCTGTCTCCACTTCGCAAGTCTGGGACTTTTATTTTTCATTTGATGCAGCCATCGCAAGGGGAGCCGCTGCTGAGTTTTGCCCACACCCAACTGATCCACTGCTATGTTATCATGGGCAACCTCAAACAATCCTCTTTTATGTCGGGACAACTTTTTCAGGGCAACTATTTGCCACCTTACCTCTCTTCGATTCTCTCTCCTCAACTTTCTTATCTGTACTCCCTTGTTAGAATATGGGTAGCACTTTTCCTCATTCTCCTTCCCTCCCCCTACTTTCTCCCAAATAGTCTTTAATGACCCGTCCTGTTTCTATCCTTGAATAAGGTCGTCATCAGTGCCCAAATCCAAACAGTGGTCTGCTAGTCTGGGTTGCAGACCCAGACCACCTGTTTCATTTTCTCTCACTGTCTCACTCGTTTCACCTTGCTTTGCACCCTTTTGCTCAACATGCACCCACTCATCCTCTTTCTCACCCTCACCCCCATGATCATCAGACAAGTTCTCGCACATCACCTCAGTCATTTCTTCATCCATACTATCCCTATCTTTCTTTGAACTTGAATCCCCTTTGCCTCCCTCATTCTGGGCCACAACTATCCCACTCACATCCTCGCTCACCACTTTTGGGATGTCCAACTCTGGTTCTCTCTCACCTCCCAGTTCATTTTCAATCACCACATCCACCGACACCTCAATGTCCCTCCTGTTGTTCATACCATCCAGCGCGCTCACCGGCTTTTCTCTTACTATCCTACACTCTCTCTCCACACACAGGCCCCGCACATTCACTTTCTGGTCTGATACACTCAGACTCGAATCAACAACTTCCTTTATGTCCACTAATGTGCCACCTATACTATGGAGATCCCCATCTAGTTTATTGCCGCCTAGCAACGCATGCTCCCACTTGCGCTTTTCTTTATCCAACTCAGCGAGTCGCAATTGTATTCGCAACTTTTCATATCGCAATTTTTCCCACTCTAATTGCATCTTAAGATCTTCTATCTTAGGCCTTTGCCTTTGCGCATATCCTATGCTCTGTACAAGTCCATTCTCCTGTACAATACCCTGCCTACAAGCAATTCCCTTGAGGCCTTTATGTGGCATTCTTACCACTTGACCACCATGACCACCCAGCAACCTGAGTTGCTCCATATTAACCATCATATCGTACTAAATGATTATACACAAAAAACAAGCACAATATTAACCTATATCTGCCTTGTCTGTTATACCAAACAAACTAAGAAGAGCTCACTTACCCCCTCGTAGTGTTGTCTTGCTTCCTCTTCTCGACTTGTTGTGAGGTCCAATCCCTCGCCAACAGTTGATAGGCCGAGTCCACGGCCTTGCGCGTTGCTGCCACACGTTGCTGACGACTTCCCAGCTACGTTGCTCCCCCCAACTCCAGTCCAGCCCCTGCTGCACTCCTCCGCCTGTCGATTGGTTACCAGCTCAGCACCGCCTGCGGGACCAGTAAGCATCACCACCCCCAGTCCGGCGTCTGCTTGCCCTTGTCTCCAACTCAGGTTGTTGGGAAACTCTGCAACTCTGCCACACCACTACTTGAGAATTCTGCTCATCTGGCTGTGGCCACTCAACACCTTAATTAGCAAAACGTTTGCTTTCCTGGACCAGTCCTTCCTTTGAAATTCCACCACCAGCACGGCTGCTACTCAGCTTCTTCCGGTTCAGACAAATATTTCTTGCTCACTTGGCACAAAAATAGATTCTCAGCTGATGGAGATATCATTTTAAATTTCAATCGCTTGGAGTAAATCGATCCCGCCGCTGCCACCATTTGTCACAAGTTTAACGGTGGTGCTCGCCCACCGACGTACTCTGTTACGCTCCTGCTCACAGCAACCAAATAATAGAAACAGTCAGACTCTGCGATTATAATACAATAAGTGTAGGGTCTTTATTCATTCTACTAACAAGCTGTTATAAGAGAGTGGCATTAAATTCCACTCAATGAGCTGCATCGATATACATGTAAGTCATATGTTACTTCGATGATTATAACTTCGTGCTGTAAAGCGCTTAGAGATGATTATCAATCGTGATAAGCGCTATATAAAAATTGGATATTATTATTATTATTACACAAAACTGGACTGCAAGACTTAGTGCTCCAATGTCAACTGACCGCTGGTGTCCACCAGCTAACTCCACTAACCACTCTTCCTTCCCCTCTCCAGCAACACTTTATCCAATCATAGCCCTCCTATAATACATTTGCATAATATCATAACTATGTCCAAGATTCCTTGGTACTTAACCCCTCACCCTGTTCCCCCACATAATATCATAAATCTACCCTGAATGTACCGATGGTCGTTAACCCTTAACCCTGTGTCCTCTACTGCCCATGTGCTTAACCCTGTGCACTCCGTCACAGGGGTCCAGGGGGCGGAGCCCCCGGAAGCTTTCGGAGTTGTAATATCCAGATATAAATATGTTGTCTATATGTAAATATAGAGTTAACTATTTTTTTAGTTAATTGGCTTTTGATTTAGCTGTTTAGAGATTGGAAGATTATTAAGTGCACATTGCAAGCTCCTGCTATGATGAGGGCACGGTCCAAGTATGGATGAATGTTAGTCTGATAGATAAATACTGTCGATTGCAATCATTCTGATGGAACCCTGAATAGAATAAGTCAAGGGATACTCACATTGGAAATCTTATTGGGGGTCCAGGGGGCGAAGCCCACGGAAGCTTTGGGATTTGTAATATCCAGAAATACAATTATCTATTGAATAGTTAGCTCAATTTTAGTGAGCGAAGCGCAGACGCAAAGTGGGCCAGGATCGCCTGAAAGTTTGCCAAGAGAGAAGTCCTGAATAAAACTATTTAATGAGTACAGGGCTGGGACTGGGTCAAATAACCTTAATGGGGGTTCCAGGGGCGCAGCCCCGGAAAATTTTGGATTTGGGCGGTTTAGCATTATCAAAAAGTCGTTTAAAGAAGACTATAGTAACAACTTCCATTCATGAGAGGGGGCAATGCTTCTTAATTCTAATGTTATTATATATTTTTGAACCCCCAAATATTGGGAGGGATGATAATACAGGCCACCCCCCCCCTACCTGAAATATTGGGGGGATATATCCCCCCCCCCCCCCCCATCCCCCCGTGATCGACGCCCCTGGTATTTACACATTCCACCGAAACCAGCTGAAATCGTGTGAGGTTAGTACCGGGAGTAGGCTATCATTATCAGATGATGTTCAATATAATTTATAACGTACATATTAATCTTATAGTGCCTTTTTTAACATGACTCTGTTTAATCATCCCTGAATGGTTTAGACGAATATTTGTCATTATTTGTTCCACTTACTCACTCTTAAAGGTATGGTGACAAGAAAACTGCCTCAAAATTGGGTTTTACTGTATCTAAGGTAGATTGTCATGAAGATTACTAATACAAACATATTTTCCTCGTGGGAAAACCCGGTAAAATAAAAAAATCAACTTGTAAATTCACTTTCGGAGTCCCGGGCGAACAAAAAATGACGTCATCTTTGTGACGTCACCTGCAGGCAATCGCAGTTTAGCTCGGTCATAGACGTACACGCTGAGTGCAATACTCACGTTGACACAGATATATTATTTCCATTTGTTTCAATATTTGCAAACATTTGTTCAGGTTTATATCATGGACGATATACACTCAGATGTGTAGCTGCATCCTGCTACAATTCATTTCTTAGCAATTCTTAAGCATTTTCAGTAAAACCTCAATTTACAAGCAAAAACGAGTTTGTTTTACAAGCAAGTCATAGGCTCTGCATGTAAACAATGCACATTCCTCCGCGTTGCGGTCTGCATGTGATGTCATGAATCGGGTGACACGTGCGCACATTCCCGCTCTGCTATAAATGACTTTTTTTAGGAGCATGGAACGCCGATGCGTAATAAAGCAAAAAAGTTGCATGAAATTTACCTTTTTTTCCCAACTTAAGGATTTCTTTGAAAAAAAGAGTGTGGTATATCAATAAAGGCACATATTTAAAGCTATAAACCTGAATCAAAGCCGGGATTACACCCCTCCTTTAATAGTGTTGCTTTCTTTTGACACACAATTTGTCCGTAAAGCACACGAAATAAATTAATTTAAATAGTATAATGTCGCCCATAGAATGTCGGCAAATATAATGCAAACGGTTATATCAAGTATAATACACGAAAATCAGGTTGGATGAAATAATAGACTGAGTGTTTTTAGTATAAGACTAACTCCGGATACTTTTCAATTGTTATATGAAAAAGAATTAGAAGGTTCATTTATGATGGTTGATTTCACAAAAGCATTCGACACTATTGAATTTCAGTATATTGAAGAATGCTTGAAACATTAATGGGGTAGATTTTTGTAAGTTGGTTAAATTAATGTATAAGGATGTAAAAATTCCCAGTGTTAATTAACTGGGTGGAGAACAGCAAGTTTTGAGATTAGCAGAGGGATAAAACAAGGTTGCCCTCTATCAGCCTTATTATTTTTATTGGCAGTAGAAATATTAGCTGAAAAGATAAGACAAAATAAACAAATTAAAGGTATAATGTATGAAGATGATAAAGTTGAATTGAACTTATTGCAATACGCAGATGATACGTCACTTTTCTTTCGGGAAAATCATCACTTACATACAAACGAGAAGAATTCGAATTATTTGAAAAGGTTGCAGGTCCCTTTGTAAATAAAGAAAAAACAATTTTAAAATGGCTAGGTCCAAAACAAAAGAAATGGGATCTTTATAATTATTGTATTCCATGGTCTGAAGGATGTGTCAAATATTTATGAATTCATATAGGTACTAATCAAGATATGGTTGTTAAAATGAATTGGGACACAAAATTACAGAAGATTCAAAGAATTGTAGATAATTGGAAAAAGAGAAATATCACACTCATTGGTAGAGTTCTTGTTGTAAAGACATTACTCATAAGTCAAGTCTTTAATTTGATTATGTACTGTTCAGTACCACAACATATTATAAAAAGACTGGACAAAATCGTGTATAATTTTGTACGGAATTCAAAAATAGATAAAGAAAAAAGAGAAACTGTAATTTATGACTATCACGAGGGAGGAATTAAGTTGATTGATCTTGAAAAATTAATAGCAAGTTTTAGATTAAAAGAGTTAGGTAAAATAGTACAGAATTGGATATTGGAAAGAGATGTCAAATGTTTACTCCCAGTCTCTTGGAGGGCTCAAACTGCTTTTAAATTGTTCAATTGATATAAACATGCTTAATAAATACTTTGTTGGAAAAATACCAGAATTGTATGTAGAAATTCTGAAAGCATGGTTTATGTTGAATACAAAAAATTAACATTGTAATAGTATTGATTTAGATAAACAAGTTTAAAGGTAATGGTGAGTATTGGTAATTTCCAAAGTGCCCCCCCCCCCCCCCCCCCAAAAAAATTAATTGTAACGGATTTGGTTGATTTCAATTCCAAATGAAAGATCATCGAAAAAAACATGGGAAATAATAATAATTCCCTTTCAAATGCTTTCATTGTTGTGAAATTTGCTTTCAAAATATGATATAAAAAGATTGACGCCCGGGTATCACTTTTTAGAGAACGCTAGCGCGAGGCCCTAACGTTCTAGGTGCTCCTAATACAGGACTGAAAATAGATATGTTTGTGCACGCTAATTGTGCTTAAAACTATACGTATGATACGGTACTTACCACCAATTCACTCTCCAATATGTGATCTAACTATAGGGTGGATTAAAATTATGATTTTCCCCTCCATTCCGCAAAAATCAGTGATATTATGCAACTCATGGACTTCTATCCGTGTGTTAGAAAGACGAACGAACGGGGATTGCGGTTACACATGAACATGCACGGTACATGTATTACCGTACCGCGCACTGCAGTCCCGTATTAGGACCTAGAACGCTATCGCTTCGCGCTAGAGTAAATTTGACACTTGAGTTGTAACGGCTATTTTTTAATGATAACAGAGGTTTTACTTTGTCGTTTGTAATTGTGCATACTTTTCGAGCATGGTGAGGTAATAACTATTAGTTTGTACCGTAATCGTGCAGGTTTTGGTTACTAAAGTTAAGTTTGACCAATACTCACCATTATCTTTAATGTACAATAAACATGTTGTTTTCAAAAATCAGCCCTTCTTTTTTAAGAAATGGTTCTCCAGTGGTATTACATATTTGAATAATGTTTGTATTAATATACATGTTATTGCAACGACAACATTAATAGACACTATTTATGATAAAACTTCAAAAGTAGTTGTAATGATTAAATATTTTGAATTACAGAAAGCAAAACCGATCAATGGATGAATAACTTAAAAGAACATATATGTTTAGAGATACCCAAAGTTATTATTAATGGAAAAGAAAGAACCATTGAGAGTTTATCGAGTAAATTATTTGATGTTGCATTGTTAAAAAAATAGAATTGTAAATGAAGGTCCATCATACTGGACAGATACATTATACGTTGATGTTAATTGGAAGCAGGTTTATAAACGGAATATTATTGATATTAAGGAAAACAAATTGAAACGGTTTAACTTTAAGATGATTTATAATTTGATACATGTAAAGCATGTCAATGTGAAGAAGGCATAGAACATGCTTTTTTTAAATGCACCATGAATGACATGTTCTTTAGAAAGTTTACGCAGATGGTGCAAAATGTTTATAACATCCACGTAGAGATTAACACATTTACTTTGTTGAAAATAAATACGAAACAAAAATCAATGATATTTTAACGTAAGCTTTTTTGGAGTATTTATACATAGATAGTCATTCGAAACAACCTTGGAAAAGATGAGAGGGGAAAAAAAAATGGTTTACGTTCTTAAGAGAAGTTTACTCATGTATGCATATAGTAAATGATTATCTTTCTAAAGAAGGAAAAAAGGCATTGTTTAATTTGCCAAATTATTAAAAAATGTATTGTAACCAATCGTGAAAAGTACATGACTTGTAAATTTGTATGAAATGTGCAGTAATGAATAAATGTATTAAACAAAAATCATGTCGCCCATAGGAATCACTCACCAAACTGCAACTGCACCGACACCCACAGCATAGAACAGCTCTTAAACAATGGGCCAATATAATCGTGCCCAGACATCGGCGGGCCTTTCAAGTGCATAAAGTAAGACCTATATTTGACCTATTTCATTGAATGTCTTCCTCTCCTTAAGGTCTCCAAGTGAATGATTATTGTATATAAGGCGAGGGAAACCTTTTCTATAACATTTCATGAAATAGAATAGTAATGCGCTTTCTCTGCTAGAATAAACGTTTAACAGGCAAAACTATAATTGTACTAATCAGTATGTACAATCGAAATTAGACATCGTCTGCTAAAAATAATTCATCTCCGTTTCTGACGTCATCAAAACATTGGCGTTTTAGTCCAAAAGCGCTTGTTTTCGTTGTTGTACTACGATATCATGTAGATGGGCGACTAAAAACGTATGTATTATTGATCTGGCTCTCTAGTTATATAATGAATTGTTATATTCGCCACGCTTCAGTATGTGTTGACATAAAGATATCCATGTTTGTTATTAAGTGACTGTATAATCATGTCACTTGTATTATTAGTATTTTTTATTAGAATTAGAATTAGAAGTTTCGCGAGAAATTTGCATACGACCTGTAGACTCTTGGTAGACGCTGCATACATAGGGTAGGCTGAATGTAGCGTGGTCTAGCGCCAGGAGTTTTTTTTTTTGGGTGTGTTTGTATACAAGAGCAAATAATGTGAACAATAGCCCACCAGAGTTTGAAAGGAGCTCCGGAGGGCCAATCAATGGTTCACTGGAACTCAAATACCAAAGAAAATATATCTAATTAAAAAAATGTATGGGGTGGCATGTCCCCCCTCCCCGTCCCCCGGGTGCATTGTGTGCATTCAATTTTGCCAATTTTGTTACCGCAGTTGTATTTAGCAGTTTAAAATCGTTTTTTAGCATTATAATTCATATATTGATCATTCGGAAACATTTTGTTTGCATTTGATTTAAAGGGATAGTTGAGTTCTGGTAAAGAGAGTACAGTTTTGGTCAAACTGAATTTTAGTAAACAAAACCTGCACCATTACATTGCAAACTAACAGTAATAACTCCGCAATGCTCGAAAGGAATACAAAATTACAAATTACTAAGTAAAAAACCTGTTCTAATTCAAAAAGAGCCGTTAAAACTCAAGAGGGCACCCTCTCAAAACATATTGGTTTAATCCATTTAAAATGAAATATTGTGCATGTGATATTTTGTTGAAATAGTGATTCGATTCGAATTTGTTGTGTGTGAATACAAGAGCAAAATAATGTGAACAATAGCCCACCAGAGTTTGAAAGGAGCTCCGGAGGGCCAATCAATGGTTCACTGGAACTCAAATACCAAAGAAAAAAAAAATCTAATTAAAAAAATGTATGGGGAGAGGCATGTCCCCCCTCCCCGTCCCCCGGGTGCATTATGTGCATTCAATTTTGCCAATTTTGTTACCGCACTTGTATTTAGCAGTTCAAAATCGTTTTTTAGCATTATAATTCATATATTGATCATTCGGAAACATTTTGTTTGCATTTGATTTAAAGGGATAGTTGAGTTCTGGTAAAGAGAGTACAGTTTTGGTCAAACTGAATTTTAGTAAACAAAACCTGCACCATTACATTGCAAACTAACAGAAATAACTCCGCAATGCTCGAAAGGAATACAAAATTACAAATTACTAAGTAAAAAACCTGTTCTAATTCAAAAAGAGCCGTTAAAACTCAAGAGGGCACTCTCTCAAAACATATTGGTTTAAACCATTTTAAATGAAATATTGTGCATGTGATATTTTGTTGAAATAGTGATTCGATAGAGACATAATCAACAACTATTGTAAAACCTCTTTTGTAAATTTTGGAAAAGAGGAAGCATTTTTAACAAAATTTAACGGCTATTGTCAAGATTCTCTAATAATTGTGGGGCCCCATATTTATTACAAATTGTTATGTTTATGGATATTTCAGCTATTTGTGAACCGATTTTGATCAAATAAAGTTTATTCTGTCACTAAAATATTATGCTCTTTCAAATTTGAAACTCAGTTTTTCATTATCTCTGTGATGAAAGCCTGAATGAAGGCTAGTTCGTATTGTTTTTTAGTCTTGATAAAGACTAGTGTTATACGCGATGTGCGTTAAAGACTTGAATACATGCTTATACACCTAACATCTCGTCTCCACTGCCTCTGATTTGTGGCTGATTTTCCCTATTTTTAGAGGTAGTTTGGGTGAAGAATGTCGTTGCCTGTGTTTGAGTCCGATGTTTGGATGCCGATTCTTAACAAATGGGGGCTTGTCCGGGAGATTCATTTGGAACATCTCGTGTTGCGAAGAGCAGGAAGGGAATGCCTTTGTCCCAGTTTCTTGGGTTGTCCTGGCAATACGTCTTTATCATCGTTTTCAGCGTCATGTGATACCGCTCCAGGGCACCCTGCGATTGAGGATGATAGGCGGTTGACTTGATCTGTTGAATACCAAGCTGGTACATCATTCCCTGAAAGATCTTAGACATGAAGTTGGTACCAGATACTGGAAACCCGATTTGGTTTTGGGCAGTGGCCCCACGCAGTCTATCAACACACGACTGAACGGCTCGTCAAAGGCTGGGATTAGAATCAATGGTGCTGGTTTGATCACATGTTGGGGTTTTCCAACCATCTGGCATGTATGACACGATCAACAGAAGGCGGCCACATCACTCCGTATACCTGGCCAAAAGAAGTGAGCCATGATCTTCGACAAAGTCTTTCCCACCCCAAGATGTCCAGCACTAGGGACCTCATGCGCAAGGCGGAGGATTTCACTTCGATATGGAGGGGGACAACTATCTGATGAAGAGCAGCCCAATCTTCATCAGCAGAACGATCCGGAGGTTGCCATTTTCTCATCAGCACCTCAGATTTCACATAATACCACTCTGGTACGCTCTCTGATTCGTCAACAGTCAACGCAGTCTGTCGCAACTTTAACAACTCTTCATCTACCTGTTGCGCTTCAATCAAAGCAGACTTGCTAAACAGACTCTCTTGACAATCTGCAATCTCATCATCATCCAAGGACCCAAAGAATGTATCTCCAAGTGAAACTTGGACCCCTTCTGTAAGTCTCTTCTTGTGACGTGCCTGCGCTCGGGTAACAACACATGCTGGGAAAATCCCAGGAAACTCATCTTCCAGACGTTCTGTTTCATCGACAAAAACTGGCTTCTTGGTTACAATGGGAGGTACTGTAATCTGACCCCCTGCAATATCATTGCCCAGGAGAAATGTGATACCCTTCATGGGAAGACTTGGAACCACTCCAATAATCACCTCTCCTGCAGTCAGATCACATGATAGCAGCGTCTTGTACCATGAAAATATTGTGTATTCAATTTACGTAGATTAATGTATTAGGGTATTATAAGCTTCGTAAAATGTTCTCTATATGGTCACAATTAATTGAGGCATGTTTTGTTTGTCATAACAGTGTTCTATAATTATAATACGGATGTATAATGAGTTTGTTCGGAAAGTTATTGTATAACTTTTCTCTTATGTTGGGGGAGATGTGATGAAAGCCTGAATGAAGGCTAGTTCGTATTGTTTTTTAGTCTTGATAAAGACTAGTGTTATACGCGATGTGCGTTTGAGACTTGAATACATGCTTATACACCTAACATCTCGTCTCCACTGCCTCTGATTTCTGGCTGGTTTTCCCTATTTTAAAGGTAGTTTGGATGAATGATGTCGTTGCCTGTGTTTGAGTCCGATGTTTGGATGCCGATTCTTAACAATCTCACAAAAAATTATTTTGTTTAACGCCCTCTCTACCAAAACTCAACTATCTCTTTAAAACGTATTTCGATTTCGAATAAATTCGTGATTACGTAATACCGCCCTCCGGGAAATCCGTTTGCGCAATTGAATGCAAATAGCGTGTTTTAAAAAAAATTGAATGCTTAAAGTGGTAAATCACTTGATCGAAGAGCTAAATCGTATGAACATAATGCAATTTTGAACCAAAATTGCAAGAAATCGTGAAATTGAATGACACGCTTATTGAAACGAATGAAAAGCTTACGAAATTGGCCGACAAACATATAGAACATGTGATATGCCTAGGTCAAAAATGCATCGGATGCCGCACAATCTTTTTACCTACATTTGGATTGGGATATCGTACGATGTCTGCAGTATATTCGTGTATTGGCAGTCCCATAGCATGGGGGTGCGTTGGGTGCGTATCAGCGACGGACCACCCCCCCCCCCCCCCCCCACCCCCCACAAACACACACTTACACGACTCAACCAGTGGTCTTGTCCCGTTTTTGCAAATACGCACCCCCAAAGCCCAAACCCACCCCCTTGAAAAATCGAGGCTACCGGCCTGAGCGGTCACATATTTTGTCTTGGGGTGGTTGTCTTGGGGGGTAAATGTCTTTGGGGGAGGGGGGGTTATTGTCTTGGGGGGGGGGGGGGGGGGATATTCCGGGGGGTAGTTGTCCGGGGGTGATTGTCTGGGGGGTAATCGTCCGGGAGGTAATTATCCGGGGGTAGTTGTCTTGAGTGTAATTGTCTTGGGGTGTAATTGTCTTGGGGGTAATTGTCTTGGGGGTAATTGTCTTGGGGGTAATTGTCTTGGGGGTAATTGTCTTGGGGGTGGTTGTCTTGGGGGGTAATTGTCTTGGGGGTAATTGTCCTAGGGGGGTAATTGTCCGGGTGGTAGTTGTCCGGGGGGTAATTGTCCTAGGGGGGTAGTTGTCCGGGGGGTAATCGTCCGGGGGGTGGTTGTCCAGGGGGAGGTAATCCTAGAACCAACTGCACCATGCTCGAAAGGTATAGAAATTACAAACTACTAAGTAAAAAGCCTGTTATCATTCAAAAAGAGCCATTAAAACACAAGAGGGCACTTTCTAAAAAAAGCATTGATTTCAACCATTTTTCATACAAAATTATGTTTTGTTTAAATCCTTATTAAATAGAGAAATCATCAGCAACTATTTAAAAAACTCTTTTGACCTCAGTTTTTCATTATCTCACAAAAATTATTTCGTTCAGCACCCACTATACCAAAACTGAACTACCCCCTTCAAGTTTCAGATAGATGTCACCCGACTCTTGAAAGAAGATTAAAGCGTAATTGAGCAATGTAACCTAGTATGACCCCTACGTTGCACTTTCTGAATTAATACGAAAGACAAAAGAAACTTTAAAAACTACCTTTACTGCAAATGACACTCGATTCTTGAATGAAAATGAAGCGTAATCAATCAATTAACCCACTTATAACAACGAGTGAGCTTTCGTTGCACTTTCTGAATTATTTCGAAATAACTAATTTATTTAGACTGAAAGAAACTTCTTCAATGCACATGTCACTCAATTCTTGAACAAAAATGAAAGTGCAATCAAGTAATTAGACTCCCTTATAACAACTAGTGAGTCTTTTGAAATGACAAGGTTGAAATAATGTATTTAACAAAAAAATAAATAACAGGGGCGTGCCAATGTAACGGTCCGGGGGAGGGGGAGGGGGGAACTCGAGCCCCTGCAAATTAATGTAGAAAAAACACATTTAATATAATATATTATTGCAAGAGTCTTGAATACAAAACTTAAAAGAGTGTGCTCCCCCCTCACACAGGAACGACAACGCTATGCCACTGCTTAGAGGCTATTTTGCAATTTGCGCTAGATAAATGTCCACTGACAACTTGATAATTATTTATGTTTTAGTTTCGACTGTGGAGAGTCTGTGGTATCTGCAAGAATCTGAGTTGACGGAGGCAGATAAATAAAAAGAAGACAAAGGTCTGGCATGATGTGAATACATTGTATTATAATTATTGTTATTAAGTGTCATAAATATTAATCAAATGAGTGTGACTTGCATAATCGATACGAGCATTTCAGCCACTGTTTTATATAAGCTGATGACTTTTAAAAAGACGCGGAGTATATGGAGTTGTACTTTTATTTGGCGAGCGCTAATATAGTTATGATATATCTCCGAGGGAAGAAGCTAGCTCCAAGACATTTCCCGACTTTTTGCAGTGAAACAAGTGTGTTCAGCGTATCCGACAGCCGGATTTGCATGTGCTCGTTCTGCTAAGTGAATACAAAACTGATATAAGTCTTGTTTGATACAAATACTTATTTGGATAACGATTTCAATATGGCCACACAGCGCAGACATTCACGTAGAGAGTTTAAACGCAGATATGAATACTTCAACTTTATAATGGCTATGGTGTTTCTCGCCTTAATAATAACTCGATCCCAAGCTGATGGTGTCTACGCTAACGCAGGAGATACGAGTACGAGAGCGCTTGATTGTGTAACGCCGGCGAAACTTAACATTACGATATACTGGACAAGATGGGGCACAGACTACTTAGCGTACACTACATTAAGTAACGACATTGAAAGATACGCAGGTCATGTCAATGATACCCGTTTCTTGTTCAACTTCGAAACATCATCGATAAATGGTACCGAGTTTTATAATTTCAGATTGCAAGTTACCAATATGACGAAACAAGATTCAGGAAGGTATAAATGTCATATTTACGATTACAATTCAAAAAACAGAACTACTCTGACATCGCATGAAGTGTGTGTAATAGAATGTATTTGCTCCATGGACCCAATGATCATTTGTGATATGAATTTTACCACAACAAATCTAAGTATTCCACACGTACGTGTTGATATTAAACATCGTGAGTATTTCGCTTCAATCATCGGTAATACCCTGACAGTTCATATTCCACCCAAAACATTACTACTCACTAACATAATTGAGGCAGTTATTCGAATTACATCCAGTCCTTCGATGCCTGCGCTGAGAAATATTACATGTAGGTTACCTTTAAGTCAGGAGACTTCAGTAGGTATTACTACACAAAGGATGGGGACTGGAATGTCAACCCATATGCAGAGTTCCCCTACGCCGACAGACTTGCCTTCTTACACGGCGGTACTAAGTTCAACAGACATGTCCATACATCCCACAGGAAAATATACTACCACACTAACGCCTTCGCAACCGTACGTATATGATCATCATTCAAAGATTTCATACAATTTCACCACATCCATCCCCACCACTACCAATACCAAAGTCACACTTACGCCTGCGCAACCATCCACAGATGATGACCATTCAACAAATGCAATCAATATAACCACAAAGATCACCACCACTACCAATCCCGAGGTTACAGATTCAACTAAAAATACGACAACATCAGCGACGACGACGACGAATATGACAGCAACCGAAGTATCATCAGTGACGACGGAAAATACGCCATCAACAACACTGACTTCAACAAAAGGCACCTCGACACCCACAACATCTGAAAGACCTAAAGACTCATCACCATCGAGGTACACACCGACTGAAACGGATACAACAAAAACGAATAACCGGGGAGAATCTTCGACAGATTCGTCAACTTCTCTCAAAGTGGAAACATCTCTAATAACTTCGGCATCAACAGAAAGGGCAAAAGCAGCTTTAACCCCAGCGACCACAGTGACACAGATCGTTACTGTAGCCCTGGTAGCTGCGGTACTCATCACAATCCTGATAGCACTTGGCATCGGATTGGCCTGGCTAGTGTATCGGAACCGACGCGGAAGGGTGAAGTATACTCTTTCTAATCGCGGGAAGAGAGGCAAACGACCGTTCTCGATAAATACCACCATACCAGACTTCACCTTTCAGCCGACTGCAATCAGTCATGTCATTGTACTGAAGAAAGATAAATCCGATACTCTTGATAGAGGTGACAATCTCCAAATGAATATGGGTGTAAATACTGGCACAGTTAACGATGAAACGTCCTTCACACAAAGCAATGGTGGAGACACTAAGCTTCTAGAAGATGCTTCACAGAAAGATCATCCTTTGGAGGGTTTTGTTGACAACAATCGTTATGAATCAAGCGGTGCGATGTCCGGTGAAAAGTCAATGCGTGATCTCGCTGGCCCATCCACATCAGCAGATCCTACTTACTTCGTTCTTGAACAAACAAGCAATGCGTCAAATTCGGAACCGCTTCCTCCGTTCACCAACCATGGAAACATTAACGATAAAACGTCTTTCACGGGAAAAAACAACGAAGACCACGATGAAGACAATAGGACTCCGGTAGATACCTCCATTCCTCTGGGGTGTTTCGTTGACAACATTCTTTATGAACCAAGCGGTGCAATGTCAGCTGCTGTGCCATTGCGTGATATCGCTGGCCCATCAGCAGCAACAGATCCCACTTACTTCGTTCTTGACAATACAAGCAATGCCTCCAATTCGGAACCGCTTCCTCCATTTCTTGATTCCAGTAGAGTAGGACTAAGAATCGAGGAAACACGCCATGTGGATCACCAGTATGAATACGTCGACCTGCCGGAATGAAGTCCTGGAAAAGACACCAAAGGGGGAGAAGTGCATCTGTATGACTCACCAGATACTTACCAAGAATAATAGACTTGCTTTATCAACCTTTTTAGGACAATACTTTATCGGGCTGTAGTCTAAGTGAAATGCTAAGCGCTGGCATTTCAGCTTACTGTTCCTGATACTGTGAATAATTCCTGTCACTTCTAGTCGTTTATTTCATCTTCGGTATTACTTATAATGGAAATAATGTTTATTTTTTTACTCAAAAATGGAGGCTCTTATGTTTTCCAACGGTACCGCATGAAACACATCTAATCACATCTGAGCGTACACTGCCGAAAGCGGGTATTGGAACCACGTTGTTGAATCTCCTACTATGTCAGTGGTATAATGCAACCCGCTTTTGTTAGTGCCAATCAAATGACATTACATGCGGTACCGCTGGAAAATATGGCACCCTCCCGTTTTCAGTCATAACAGATAAAATTGGTTTAAAAAACATTGATTATTTCCATTATTAGTGACACCCAAGAGGAAATATACGACTAGAAGTGAAGGGAATTATGCAATTTTGGGTAACAGTAGCCACTAATGACAGCGTTTTGCTCCCCTTTATGGCCCGGTCAGATATCAACGGATATAGGAAACGTATGCCCAACGAATAGACAATTTGCGAAATTAAATCATCCGGTGATGAAAGTCGTCTCCATTGCTTCATGTACAAAACATAGAACAACGTACGTCACCGGACAAGGAACGGAAAAGAAACGTATAGAACGGATGGAAAATTTAGCTCTCGGTTTGACATCCGTTTGCGCAATCCGTTGATATGTGACCGGACTATAAAGGAGAAGTATCACATAAAGTTTATGGCAAAGGCGTTTAATTGCGAACAGAGAAAGTCAGACAGATATGTCATTAACCATGCTATCGTTATATGCTGGATCATATGCTGGTCGAATATATAGTAAAGTTATAATTATTGTACTATAATTTATACTTTTGGATCATGCTTGTTCTTTGTAAGAACATATCAGTTAAGGGGCCCAGTTTCATTTTTTTTTCCCACCAAAATTGAGATGTTTATCTTAAAATGATCCATGGATTCTAAGCTTTAAGAAAATGCATACATTGTGGGGTAGAGGGTAGCTATTAAAAGGGCAAATTAAGAATTTCGTTATCAATGTTGTACATTTTTGGGCCGAAAGTGATTATTTTTTGGCTTAGATTGGAGATTGGGGAAAATCAGATTTTTTAGACTAAAATTCTAAAAACTTGACAAGTATTCACTCAAATTCAATGAAATTTGGAGAGATTGTTCATTTTTCTGAGATGAAGAGAATAATGATGGCTTTTAGAGGTATCTCTACATAAAAAAACAATTATGTTATGTTATGTGTTCCATTTCTGATTTTTTTTTAAATTTTGATTTCACTAGGAAGATGTATGAATATTAAAAAAAGCCATCATTAGTTTCTATGTTTACATTAACAAAGATGTATACCCCTACAATTTTTAGAAGATGAGATTTGAATGATGGCATGTCAATTTTTGTATTTTTTTTTCAATATATTTGCCTTTTGAGCTCTTATTCTAAGTTCTATTGTCTAACTGTTTACTGTTTTGAATTCCTCACATTCTCAGCTTTCCAGCAGTATATGGTTTGTAGGGGGTAGCTTCAATAGTTTGAAAGATATTCATGATTCCGTGAAAGTGCGCGGAAATGGCAAATAATACCCCACTGGGCCCCTTAATGAAAAGGTTTTTTCTGAAATAATTTATTTCAGGAATGCTCAATGTACTTGTACATGTCCCGTGACGTAGCGATGTCGGACTGATAGGGGGAAGTATGTTAATAATATGTATTTCTGTGTTTTGACAAAGATTATCTCCTTTTTTTGTTGCCTATTGTTTTGGTAAAATCATTTTGGACACGTGGCGCCAGTGTCCCCTCACACACTGTTTAATGGTGCAACAGGTCGATGGAGCTTTACGCAGAATAATCGATATGTTTCTAACCACAGTTCATTTACGCAGTCGCTATACATTATATGTCATAGTTCGTTAAAAAAAATATACAGCATTGTACAAAATGTATGCTATCACAATAATTTTGACGACAGGAACGCCTCTTTTTCAAGTAAAAGCATGAATGCAGGCCACACAAATCGTGTAGAATATCATACACTGTAAACCAAACAAAAAACTGTATTTTTACAGTAAAAAAAATACAGATCGAACATGCACAGTACAAAACAGCGGAGCATATGTAAATTTAATATGGCTGTAGTAAAAATACAGCAAAATTTGTTGTAAATATGATATACAGATGAAATCTGTATTTCTAAAGCAGTTAATGAGTAATCATACATAAAATTGTCATTAAACTACAAACTGTGTGTAATTTTACACTTCAAGTGTTAACAACGGTAATTTTACATCTTGTTGTTTTCCTACGGAACACCCATGTAAAAAAAAAGGGGGGGGGGACATTGATTTTACACACATTTTCCTGTTTTAAACACAAGTAGCCTATATATAACACACCCCTTGTTCACAGACACAATTTTCAGCCCTTAATCATGACTAAAGAATCAGCAGCTGACTATAGAATCAGCTTCCCATTAAAAATTTGTGTGTCTGAACGCTTACTAACGAAACGACGTATCGCTAGAGATGACTAGCGATACGCTGGTTTTATCGTCGTTTCGTACGAGAGCTGACTATATAATCACGCTTATTCCGTGTGTGAACAACCGTAACTGGCTAATCATGACTAAGTGGGCGTGGCTTAATGCGAACGTTCGCGCGCAACGCTGCAGAGAGAGAACGCAGACAGAAAAAAATGACAGCACACTGCGCAGTAGCAAACTGCGCACTTATACGATGTTCGGGCCGGTTCGGCACCACCTGGAAAACAGATGTTGTTCGATATATGCTCTGTGCGTGTGAACATATACCAGGTTTGATTTAATCATCACTAAAGAAACGTCGTATCGCTAGTGATGATTCTATAGAGATGATTAAGGGATGAATTTTGTTGTGTGTGAACACGGGGAAGTATCCATAAGTCATATAGCATACTTGCCACAGCAAGTGTAAACATTACCCCTGGCATTGTGTTACGGACGTTTGACTGACGATCTTATCGGCTAAGGTGAATTTTTTCTTTTTTCTGCTAGTCCAGGTTACATAACGACCTGTAATCTGAATTACAGTTCTGAAATGTATGCTACAGTTACATACGGCCTGTATTTTTAAAGCAGATTTCTGGCGACTCTGCTGACAGCAGATTTGCTG
The DNA here is from genome assembly GCA_037951105.1 of Echinarachnius parma. Taxonomy (NCBI): domain Eukaryota; kingdom Metazoa; phylum Echinodermata; class Echinoidea; order Clypeasteroida; family Echinarachniidae; genus Echinarachnius; species Echinarachnius parma. The sequence continues at coordinate 150,027 of JBAMJV010001847.1, forward strand.
TAATTTTACAGTATTTTGTTTACAGTGTAGCTGGCTTGGTACGAACAGTCACGTCACGTTCACGTTCACCTCACGTGAAGGTTATGTACCTTTTGTGAAACAGGTCACCCAAATCTACGAAGTGTAGGGTAAAGTGACCCAACAATTCGTGAAATAGGTCACCCAAGTCTACGAAGTGTTGGGTTACGTGACCCAACAGTTTGTTGATATACTATATGCAATTTATGAAAGCTCACGTAAATTGGCGCTTGCGTACAAAAAATGAATGTAAATTGTCGTTGAGAAGAGACTAATTCTCGGTATATTTAATCGTGAATGAACAAGTCCTACCTATAATGTTATACCAATTATAGGCGTACCCAGGCATGGGGGCAGGGGGATGGACACCCCCTACCCCCCCCCCCCCCCCCCCCCCCCCCCCCCGCCCCTTACATAATTCTCAAGAAATGTCTTGGTCTCGGCCTCGAAATGTGTGACCGGTCCTGGTCTCGGCCTCGGCTGCGATCATTTTCTACGGACACCCCCTACCCACACTCCCCCGCTGACTTCAATTTGTCTGACGAAATACCCCCCCCCCCTACACCCACCCCTTGAAAAAATCATGGGTACGCCACTGCCTACAAGTAGCTAGATCGGATGCCAAATACTTTAATTTATTTATTTAGTATTGATTGGTTGTGTGATTAATTGTTTCATTGACTGATTAATTGATTGATTGATTGTTAAATTAAATGATTGATTTATAGATTGACTCGATTCAATCACCATAATTTAACACTATTAATCAAATCATTGTTTTATTACTTTTAAACTCATTGATCACTCACTCACTCACTCACTCACTCACTCACTTTCACATGCAACGCCAACACTAACGCCCACGCGCAGACGTCCAGCACGGGAACTTCAGGCGTATGCGAACCGAAGGTCCGCTGCGTGTAGCATGCAGTTCAGCTGGAAATCAACATTTGCCGAAAATCCACGCACGACACGTCTTTAGAAATACTCTAATAACAAGACAAATAATGCAAGTGGTATGGTTGTACATTACCTAAATGACAGAACTGCATATTATCGTCTCAGATTACTCTGAATTATGCACGTATATATTATAAACATAATGATTGAAATGATTTGATAAGGCGGTTTCGACATTTTCGTCGACATTTTTAAATGTCTTTGTGCGTGTATGTCTAGTCTTAGTAACAAGCGCTTGCAATTTTAAAAATCTTGATTAAACACTCACGTCACGTTTTGGTAGACGTGACGATTCGAGTTTTACTGGCATGGAAAACGACAAATTGTTGGGTCACTTTACCCTACACTTCGTAGATTTGGGTGACCTGTTTCACAAAAGGTACAGAACCGTTTACGTGACGTGAACGTGAACGTGACGTGACTGTTCGTACCAAGCCGTGTAGCTCAATTAAAAGCTCATGATGCATTGTTTACTGGTATCCCTGTCTCCTGTGTCGATTCTTGCAAGTATGATAGACTCGACAAAATATCCAGCTGATCGCTTCTACATGTGTAAATAACCGTCACTAATAATTTACTTCTGTTTGTTTCTCTTTTAATGGATTTTACTAAGTTATATAAATCTCAACTTTTTAACTTGATGCAGTAGTGGTAATTATTTCAGATATCACTTTTTTGTATATTTTATTATAAGTATACGTTTTCTGTCGTCTTCAAACTTTTGAGGTTTCGCCATAATTTTGCGGGGTAAACTGTATTTCGCTCGTAATAACTTAACTGAAAAGGCTTATGATAGTTACATCTAACTGAAACGTACACTCGTTTAGCAATCGGTTCTGTCTTGGGTTTTGACATGATTATCTAGTACACGTCTTCCGTCATCAAAACAACAAGCAATATATGCCGATAAACGATGTAAAATGGGATGCGAACATTTAACAAAATAACAAAGAATATTATTTGATTTACCGAATAGCTCTATTTGAATGTCAGATATACTTTTATTGAATTATGTCAATAATAAACATACCGTAATTAATGTAATGGATGATAATATTTGAAACGCGTAATATGTTGAACTATATATCACATGTGTAACTTTCGTCAGTTTATTATCATGACAGTGGTGTGTAGCACATGTACTGTATATTAAATATATTTGAAAAGTCCATACATGCATAAAAGACTGACGATTGACACTTAGTATTTCACTTCAACGTGTATTACCACGATTAACATGTGCACATTCAACATGCACTTCACGAGCAAACACGTCTTTGAATTTTTATTTTGAATCGTGTGGCAGTTATTTTATTGAAAATACACTTTTAAAATATAATGTACATAAATTATGTATACATTGTACAACCTTCGAGCAAATAAAATTGCATATATGCATAAAACGACTGACGATTGGAAACCATAAATACTTCATTTCCGTTACGGCACCATTAAAGTAATCCATTAACCTTTTTTTCCCCAAAAAGTGATGTTTCTGCCTTTAATCATACCCCATTTTTATTGGAAGATTCTTGAGAATGATATGTGAGATGCTCACAGAAAATTTATAATCTTAACCTAGCGAAAAAATGGATAAATCGATTTCTGATTTGATCCTGATCGTTCGCGCGAAGATGCCTATCATAATTCGGATACCGTGTAAAGGGGACCACCCGGCAAAGAACAACATATCATTATATGTTTTTCTACCGTTTTGTGATATCAAATAAATACCCAACATTTTGCAAAGGGTTGTGTAATTCATAAACAAAGCAATTAATTTCCACCACTTACGGAACCACTACTATTTCCTGGTTCCGTACGGGCCAAACATTTGCGAGTGCGCCAATGCTATTCACGCGTACGTTTGTAGACCATATAATCCCGCGATTCGTTCGCTCTGCACACATTAGTCTTCGCAATTCAGACCGCATGAACGCATGCTTTAGAATGGTGATGCGTGTTCCAATTATATATTTTTTCTGGAAACATATTTGTGTGTGGTGGTACCCTTTAAGTGTCCCAATTCGGATACTCTTGACTACGGTCGAAAGCGTCTGCAGACCGTTTAATATTTAATCGTAAATATCTCCATATTAAGAGAAACTTTTGAAAAATCAAAAGTCATTTCATTGTTCTGTTACCATAGCCATACAACTAGATACAAGAGAAGTGTGAAAGTTCTAGGTGATTTTGGTTAAATTTTCGTAAAGTTAATGGATCCCTTTAACGTTGTTATATTGTACTCATTGACTTTTTGATTTATTTTCGAAACGCGCGTGGCAAGTAAACATAAGTAATATAAATCTGAAATGTTCATAAATCTTGATTTAAACCTGTTTGTAAAGAAGAAATAAATCAATATTATTGAGGCCCTATAAAATAATATAAGCATTCATGACAAAAAAGGCATTTTGAGGGCGTTACTATTTAATTTTTGGTTTCGACCGCGGAGAGGGTCTACCATTGAAAATGCGATCATACATAATTCATCCTCTTAAGGTTAGTTTCGGAAGTTCGATCTACATGAGTAGTTCAGTCAATGCACTAGAAAAAGCATGTGACATCCCAAAGGGAACTTTACTTTTCTCCAGTTTCCTTCTGCTGACAAGTGCCATTATACGAACGTGTTTGGCATGACCACAGATTTTCCATGAATTAGCAACCTGATAGCAAGAACAAATCTAGCTCAATCCGTGCTGATCTTTACATTTATTTGGACCGCGACTTCATCATGGCTAGATTACTCTTCCAACTCCGTAGATAATTTGGAGACAAATCTGAACAATTCCACGTCATAGTGATCTTGCTGTTTCTGGTGTTTACGATAATACCTAGAAGCAGAGCTGATCGTGTTTTCATATATATTAATCAAATGAGTGTGACTTGCAGAATCGATAAGAGCATTTTAGCCACTGTTTTATATAAGCTTATGAACAACAAAAAGATGCGATATTTCGAGGTGTCCTTTTATTTGGTGCGCGCTGATATATTTACGATATTTCTCCGAGGGAAGAAGCTTGCACTAGACTTATAGAAGACATTACCCGACTGTTTTCAGTGAAACAAATGTGTTCGGCGTATCCGACAGCCGAATTTGCATGTGTGCTCGTTCTGCTAAGTGAATACAAAACTGATAAAGCCTTGGATGATATTGATAAGTACTTATTCGGATCTCGACATCACTATGGCCACACAGCGCAGCCATTCATGTAGAGAGTTTAGACGGAGATTGGAATACTTCAACTTTATAATGGCTATGATGTTTCTCGCGTTGATAATAACTCGATGCAAAGCTGATGTCTTTGTGAACGCAGGTGATACGGGTACGAGAACACTTGATTGTATTACGCCGGCAAAAAGTAACATAATGTACTGGAGAAGATGGTCCACAGACTACTTAGCGTACACTACACTACATTAAGTAACAACATTGAAAGATACGCAGATCATGTCAATGATACCCGTTTCTTGTTCAACTTCGAAACTTCATCGATAAATGGCACCGAGTTTTATAATTTCAGATTGCATGTTACCAATTTCACGAAACAAGATTCAGGAAGGTATACATGTTTACTATTACGATTCAAAACACAGAACTACTCTGACATCGCATGAAGTGTGTGTAATAGAATGTACCTGCTCCATTGACCCGATGATCATTTGTGATATGAGTTTTACCACAACAAATCTAAGACTTCCACACTTACGTGTTGATATTGAACATCGTGAGTATTACTCTTCAATCATCGGTAATAGCCTGACCGTTCATATTCCGCCCGAAACCATACAAGTCTCTAACATAAATGATCCCGTTATTCGAATTACATCCAGTCCTTCGATGCCTGCGCTGAGAAATATTACTTGTAGATTGCCTACGATTTTAGTGACTACAATGGGAACCACGTCAAAATGGATCGACACGCCGCATAATGAAATGTCATCCGAGGCGCTGAGTTCTCCTACGCTGACAGAGCTGATTTATTCAACCAAAACCACCAAAAGTCCAACATCAACAGCAAAAGCACAAACAACTGCAGTTCAATCTGATCCGACCACTCCTTCCAAAACGTCTGATACCACAAACAAGACATTGCCAATTGTGTCATCTCCTCACTCAGAATCCCCGATGAAATCGTCTCTGGGGGAATACGACACATTCAAACCTGAATACACGAAGGAAAGTCCGACAACGAAAATCAACGATTTAAATGAGCCCGCTTCACTGAAACTTGTTGCAGCTTATGTTGTTGCAGTATATACAAATAAGAATCCTGGTAGCATGTGCCGTAGTTATGTCCATTGTTATGTATATGACCCGTCACGATGGGGCAAGGGGTGGGGGGGGGGGGGGGGGCAAGGGACAACAAGAAAAGATAAAATTCCCCTCGCGCAAAACTACCATACGAAATTTGACCGCCCAGTCAAATGCAGCAAGTCAGGCCCACGTCACCAAGATAGACGAAGCAGAACAGAGCAAAGTTTTTGTTGATAATCATCCGACTGGTCAAAAAATTAAATTAAGCGATGCAAACACCGGTGCTGCGCCATTTGATGATCTAGATGGTCTGTCAACATCTGGAGATGTTGTTCACTTTGGTCACCATAAGGGAAGAAATACAAATGTATGACAAACCAGATGCTTGCAGAGAATAAGAGACTGTTATTAAATACATACAGTATTTTGTGAGACGGTTCTTCCTTCGTGTTTTTGTGTTCAGTATTGTTCTGAACTTGCGCCTGGTTTTATAGTTCCCCTCCAAATGTGTTTGATTGCAGAATTATGTTGACCTGCTCAAAGTAAGGGCCGTCGCAATTGAAAAGCACAGTTCTATCACGGCCGGTGTGAGTGTACAGACTGTCCGTCGTTAAGCGTGTCCGCAGCTGCCATTCGCTTATGTTATAGGCCTGTAATGTACATGTTCACACACACACACACACGCACAACGTGGGTAATGGTGGTATATCATGCGTTATGTGAGTGTGTGTCAGTGGCGTATAGATGTGCCCCCCCCCCCCCCCCCAACACAAATCATTTGAGTACAAACAAACAAACAATAGGAAGCATAAGGAGATATTAAAAACAAAATAAATACATTATTAAGGTGTGGTGCCTTCAATAATTCTGAGTGCCCACTCCCTCCTCAGTCCGACCACGCTCCGCCACTGGTGTGTTTGTGTGGGTGTGTGTTCATATGCACAGTACACGCCTATAGAAAGTGCGTATCGTAATGTATGCTAACTAATGTCTCTATACATAAAGCGAATGGCAGCTGCGGACACTATATCCGGCGGTCAGTCTGAACGCTGACAACGCTTCAAGCAGCGAAAACGTGACAATGGTTATGTGTCTGCACCTACCGGTCTAGTAGTGGCATTGAATGTTGTGTCCGCGCAGTGAACGCACTATCCAATATTCAGTTGATCGATATTTTGCTTTTTATTTTTCGATATGACAAACTCTTGGATATAATCATGCAAATATAACCCTTTCATTTGATATTTCAACAATATTTCTTCAACTTCTTATTGCAACTTTAGAAACCTCGGTCAATTATACCTTTGACTTGTTTTGGACGTTTTCCTAGATAAATCGGCATGATCGGGAGCGGCGCAGTTACAGGATTAGGTACGCCGCTAAAGAAGGAATAGATGACGAAAATAATTAAATACGTACATGTATATATAAATTATTTAAATGATTTAATATGTATTATATCAATGAATACAACTGTGATGTTTGATCCTTTTTCTATTTTCACCTTTATGAAAATCTGTTGAGAAATATCTATATGACTTGTATACAATTAAACAGATTGTAAACTACTTACGTTAAATATTACGGACTCAAAATTAAACAATGAATGACTATGAACGTACGATTTATTTATTTATTTATTTATTTCAATATATTTTACCAGGGTGGCCCATTCAACAATAAGTTGGTCTCCCATGGGGCCCTGGGATACAGTATACAAACATTGTTGTTATAAAAACATGACTTTTAAACATCGTTACAAAAACATTTGAAATAAATTTTACGATTGTACATAAATATATAAATGTTTACATTAAAAGAATAAAAATATCAAGATACTGCAATTCATATACACACATTTTGAAAAAAAAAAAGTCTAATAGGGTTTATTCATAATATAAAAAACAACATAAATGTTGCTCACATAATTATTTCATCACTTAAATAACAAATATAAAAATACTGAACAATACTTAATAGTAAGATATCACTCATTACAATTTTAGACTATATGGCAAGGTTTTTGAATAAATGTTGTTTCATTTTCTGTTTAAAAATATTCAAGGAATTTGAAGTTTTAATTTCAATGGGTAAATTATTCCAAAGGAATATAGAAGAATAAAATAAAGAATGTTTATATTGTTCTGTGCGAGCCCTAGGAATAATCAAATTCAAATTTGCCGCGTGTCTAGTATTAAATGAATGAGTATCAGAAACAAAAACAAACGAATCATAATAAAAATTAGAGGAAAGACGATGAATACATTTGTACATAAATACACATTTAAAATATGTCACACGATCATTAAATGGTAGCCATTTTAACTGATTAAACATGTCCTTGGACGGGGTATGAAAATTACAGCATAAAATCATCCTTGCGGCCCTTTTTTGTAATTTAATAATACGTTCTGTTTGATGAATAGAATGAACCCCCCATATCTCGCAACAATAATCAATTTGAGATTGAATCAAACATAAATATAATAATTTCATAGTATCTTTTGGAACATAAGGCTTTATTCTCCTTAACATACTTAAACTAAAAAATACCTTTTTACATAAATAATCAACATGTTCTGACCAATTTAAATGTTCATCAATAATTACTCCGAGACATTTAATACTTTTACATTGTTCAATAATTGTTCCTTTAAATTTTATTTGCACATTTCCCTTATCAATTAATCTTTGCGGAGTACCTATAAATATTAATTTAGTTTTATCAACATTTAATGTCAATTTATTAGCATAGAGCCATAATTTAACATTATTCATATCTTCTTGTAATCTATTTTGAATATCAATTCCAGATGAACTACTATAATAAAGTGTTGTATCATCAGCATACATGGTTACATGACAATGTTTCAAAGCCATCACTAAATCATCAATATAAATCAAAAATAAAAGAGGTCCTAATATGGACCCTTGTGGTACCCCGAGGGATAGAGACCTTTCATCTGATAGAGTGTCACGGATTATAACTCTTTGACTCCTGTTATTTAAGTAGGAGTTAAACCAATTTATAACAGGGTCAGAGCAGCCTATCTTACGTAACTTGACAAGTAGGATTTCCGTATCGACAGTGTCAAAAGCGCGTTTTAAATCAATAAAAATAGAACCTATTACATGTCCGCTATCAATTGATTTCAACCAACTATCAGTCAAAGAACCAAGTGCTGCTGACGTTGAATGGCCAGGTCTAAATCCAAATTGAGAGTCATTCAAAACACTATGTGAGGATAAGTACGTATAAAGCTGCTTATGGACTATTCTTTCTATTATCTTGCTTACTACTGGTAATATAGATATAGGGCGATAGTTGTCTATTTTTTGATTTGCACCCTTTTTATACATAGGTCTTACTTTTGAACTTTTCCATTCATTTGGGTATATTCCAGAATTTAATGATAGATTAATTAATGTTGTTATACTTTTCAATATTTCATTTTTTGCAAGTTTCAAATGCGAAGCACTAATACCATCAATGCCAGTTGCTTTACAAGGGTCTAAATCTGAAAGTAATTTTAGTACATCATTTTCATTTACATCTTTAAATACAAACAATTCACTTGAATCTGTTTCCAATACAACATTTATAGACTGTATATCAACGTTAATATTTTGGTTTACAGTACACTTGTTGCCTTCATTCAAATCATTTACACATTCATTAAAAACATTAGAATCAATAAAGAAGTCATTAAATGTATTCGCAATGATATCATCATTATTACACATGTCTCCATCAATTTCAAAAACTACGGGGAGAGCAGAATTTTTATATGGTAATAGCTCTTTTAAACAAGACCACATTCGCTTTGGATCATTACTGTTTTCTTCAATTTTAGACACAAAATAATTTCTTTTTTCTTTTTCTAATAAAATGCTTAATTTGTTTCGAACCTTTTTATAATCCTTCCACATCTTCAAACATAATTGACTTTCTTCATAATTGAGCATATGTTGTTTCCTTTTCAATTTTAAAAATGTTCTATGTATAATATCACGTTTATTCATTAATTTTCTAATATCTTTTGTAATCCATGAATGTGACTTATCGCGAACTCTTTTCATTTTAGCAGGTGAAACCTCATCAATAATTGAGACAAATGTTTCTTTCCACACTTTCCAATATACATTCGCATCAATAACTTCATCGAGATGCGACCATGAGGTAGTTTGCAAGATACATAATAATTCAGTCATATTCTCTTGTTTATTTAACCGATATTTTATCACTTTACCTTTTTGAGTAGGACATTTATTTAATGATTTTATTCTACGAATAGCATACACAGAAAAGTGATCACTCAAAGATGTATGAATACATCCATGCTCAATTATATTCTCGTTTTTAGTTGTAAATATTGTGTCTATCAGGGTACTCGATTGGTGTGTTACACGAGTTGGTGTATCAATTAACTGTTGAAAATTATACAAATTCATTAAAAACATCATTTTTGAGAACAATGATGTATTAACCTTCTCTAAAAAATTGCAATTTAAATCACCTAAAATCAAAATTTCATTAGTGTTCTCTCCAGTAGAGTGCACTGATTCAATGATTTTTCTAAACTTTTTAACAAAAGACAAGTCGTAACCTGGGGGTCGATATACACAAAATAAGAGCATATCTTTTTGGAATGGTAAATATATTTGCAAACAAATCAGTTCTAAATCAACATTTTCAAATTCTTTTCGTCTAACGTAATGTAAAGTAGTAGAAATATAAACAGCTACGCCACCACCTGAGCGCGTTCTATCTTTCCGTTCAATACATAGACCATTAATAAGCAACTCTTCATTTGTAATTGAGTCATCACAAAATGTTTCATTTAAACATAACACATCAATTTTATTATTTGAGAATAAATCAACTAATAAACCAATTTTACTAACAAGACTTCGAATATTCATCAATACAAATTTGAGTCCTTTTTTCATTGGGGGAATTTTCCCTTCACTTAAAGTTATAATTCGACTATTTGTACATATTTTAGACGAAAATTCGGCATTGTCCTCTTTGCCTGAGGCCTAAAAGTGTGTATTAAGTTCACAAAATTTCGATTTATGTCCAAATTCTCGACATAAAAAACATTGAATTTTGGTACCATATCTGCAATGTTTCTGTTTGTGGTTTTTCTCGCCACAGTTGTAGCAACCACTATACAGTCTTGTATTTCGGAAGCTAGTGTATCGTGGTCGCCCCCCTTCGTTACTCGTGACGTCTCGGTTTGCTGCGACATCCGAGTAACTGCGGGATAGCGGGGAGGGGCTAGTGATGGCCTCGTATAATGGTGAATACGGGGCTCGTTGGTCTTTGTGGAGGTCGGGAATGTCAAGGGCCGGTGTTTTATTGATGTGTTGCTTGATCGAAGTTACAAACACCTTAGCACCAGCGGGGTTAAAATGTAGGCCGTCGGTTGTAAGATGCAATTCGACATCGACATCGCTATGGTCGATGAAACCCCATGCATGACACCGAGTAATCTCACGTAGCTTTGCATTGACTTCATTAATTTTGTTGCGAGTGCTAGTGTCGTTAGGACTTCTCCTGTGCACGATGGAGCTTATTGTAATCATCGTTACACTTTCACATGTTGACAAAACGTGTTCCCCCAGTGATTCTAATTGTGTTGCGATCACAGAGGGGTCGTTTGCTTCAATATTATTAGTACCTAGGTGAAAAACTACTTCTGACACATTGTGTTTGTTTGCGAGTTTTTTTGTTGTTGCAAAGGCGTCCCCGACCTTAGCACCAGGAATTATTTTACATGCTACTCGTGATACTAGAGACAGTTTAGTCGGCTGAATAGATCTACACATGGAGTCGCCAACAATCAAAACTTGTTTTTGTTGCTTAAAGCGAATTGATTGGGTTTGTTTGTATTCTCTCAACTGCTCGTCAATAGAAGCAGTGTATAACATTTCGTCATCGCTAACTTCCAGCTCGGCATCTGAAAACAGATCTTCCTCTTCGGCGTTGTCGACATCTGAAATCAGTTCAGCCGCTTCGGCATCGTTGACATCTGAAGACAGATCAGCAGCCTCATCGCCGATGTCGTCTGGAGACAGATCAGCAGCATCATCGTCGATGTCGTCTGAAGACAGATCAGCAGCCTCATCGTCGATGTCGTCTGAAGAAAGATCAGCAGCCTCATCGTAGATGTCGTCTGAAGGCAGATCAGCGGCCTCAGCGTCGATGTTGTCTGAATGCAGATTATCATCTTCGGCGTTTTTATCTTCTGGAAGCAGACCGTCAGCCTCGGTGTTGTTGTCCTCGTTGTTTTTGTAGTTGTTTTGAAATCCTTCCTTTGGCTTTTTGTTCGATTTTGTTAACTGGTTGACTTTCTCTTTCAGTTCGTTAACATCGTTAGATAAAAAGCTAAGTCTGTCGAGGATTAGCGTTGTCTCGACTGACACGGTTGATGCTTTCACGTTGGTATCAGGGTCAGGATTATCAGGCTTATCCGTGGGTTCGTTATCAATTGTGTTTATTTCTTCAGCCCAGTGTTGGTCCGTGTTATGGGCGCCATTTTGTATGTAAATCAAGCTATAGTGACGGGAAATGTTTAAGTTTAAGTTTGGGTATATAGAACAAAGTTCAGTAGTCAGATATTCGGATTCGTCTAACACAGCACAACGTACATCGTATTTGAATAGATGAAATAGTGCGGAGTTGATGCTCTGAATTGTTATGTTCTTTGGTAGTTTACAAGAAAACTGTTTAGTTCCTGGTGTCCCGTTAGAAGAGTTAGTTTTCAGTTTCTTGGTTTTCGCCATTTGAATACACCATCATACGTGTCATTCTCATCACTTAAAGTCATGCACTTCTTGATATGAGTTCATGCACCACATGCATCACGTCTACATAGTAAATGGTCAATTCAGTTGGACATCTTAGACTCAGAGTCGATGTGCTTTCACTCCCTCAAATCTGCATAGTCGGGACTAGCGGAACATATATCACAATTATATACAAATATATATCTTCCTTCACAAAGTTCATGAAAACGTGATGATGATTCCGTATTTTCATTTAGTAGTAATGGGAAGATTTACAGAAGGATATGATGCAGAAAGTGACAATTCACCAACATTTATCGCGGAAAATCAACAATTTTCGGCTGTTTTCACTTTCCGTAGTCCGCTATATGTCCGCTATACGATGAATGTACTACATATAAATCAATCCAGTAAACGTCATTTACATGACAATAATAAATATTAATCAAGTGTACCTGTGCCCGGCTTGCCAATAGTCTCGCCCGAATTATATAGAAACTAGATGGATCTTCGACTGCGCGCAGTCGAAAATGATGCCTCCGCCATTGCGTGATTTATATCAAGCCCAAATTAACATGCACTGAATTCATTCTTCAACCCAATTTCAATAGTAATCTGTCTACCAGATCTAATATATATTACAATTATGATCTATTTTTGCATATAAATGAGCCGTGACCTTGACCTTTGAGCTAATGACCCCAACATCTTATAAGTTTATTAGCTCCCCAAGATACAAATATGCACCAAGTTTGATGGTAATTTGTCAACCGGCTCTTGAGATATTGCAATTACAAACTATTTTGGCATATATATTGTGCCCTGTGACCTTTTACCTCATGCATGACTGTCACGTGGGTGACTTTTTTTTTGTTTTTGTTTTCTACTGCTACTCTAGACCTTAGAAAAGAACACATCGAGAAGAACGTTTAACGTTTCAAAAATAAGTTTAATCTTCAAACATAACTTCTAGTGTTCACAGAATGGTATGAATAATCAAAAATTACATAACTGTGATCTGGCGATCCTCAGTTCGGTGCCGCCGTCGTCGCCCCGGTCTGCCGACCCGTCCGTCGTCCGTGTCCTAGTCTGAGCAGGGCTGTCCGCTTGACTGTCCCTTGGTAGCCCACGCCGACTTGGCCTCTCAGCTTAGCTTGTCCTCCGGTCCTCAGTCCAGCTACCAGACATTGCGTTGTCCGCGACGCTGCATACTCGACCCACGCAGTGTTGACTTGATTGAGTAGACGGCGACTTGGCTAGGCGAGCTTATGGTTTATCGCGGTTGGGGCGTGCCTCTCGCCTCGATGTGGAATTCCCCCAGAGAAAACGTTTGCCCCTAACGGAGATCTATACTGCTTGCTTGACTCAAGTGCTCTCCCCGATTACTTCGATTCCCCCTCTATTTATACCATTTCCGAACTAATCAAATTACTTTAAAATATGTGCCAAGCTGGCAACCATGCAAGCAAAATATCTCTACATAACAATAAACCCACAATAGGAATTCAGAAGCAGGCCCTCAAAGCTTTTAAGACGTCTAGACAGGGCTATTACATAACATGCAAACAATTTCTATAGACAGTAGAAGTTTCTCGATCGTGCAAACAATAAACTAGCTAACTGAACTAAACAGGTTTAAATATCTCTATAACAAATATAAACCTGCCCTAGGAATTCAGAAACAGGCCCTAATAGCTTTCAAGCCGTCTAGACAGGACTATTACATAACATGCAAACAATTTCTATAAACAACAGAACTTTCTCGACTGTGCCAATCCTGACCTAGCTAACTAAACTAAACATGTTTAAATGACTAAATAAAGGCCTTTCTAATAATAAAGCCTTGTCTGGCCAAAAGACTATTACGCAACAATTCTATACATTTAACTTCCCTAGCCAAGACCCGCCTAAATTACCAAGGTTACCAGCTGACTTGGCTGATTGAGTCTAAACAAAGCATTAAACAAAGCATTACGCTACCCCCTACGTTAAAGGCACATTCTAATTAAAGGGAACCTCCAGTATTTGTATATTAGCAATTTCTTTCTTACATTAAATAACAAATAAATTTCTATCCTGACAATATCCCCCACCTTAAGATATAATTAGGGGACATAACTTATATCCAACATCAAGAAATTTATTAACATTACTAAACAATGTATATTCATCTTTCTTTTCTTCTTCCTACACCCTAACCATTACTCTTACATCAATACCATGCTCAACCGTTCACAGTATTACAACACAATAATTGGGTGCCTCTGGGCCTTATAAAATGTTTAACCTATCATAACCAACTTCAGACCCTGACATCATACAGTTTACCTCACTAAACTTGTACGACCATTTCAAAAATCAATTAATGACATTTCATGCTACTATAAAATACTGTTTAATCCACATCATACTTTTTTTAAAAACATTTTACACAAAGGCTGTTGCACAGCGTACTCTCGTCATAAAGAACGCCTGACAATCTACGAAGTAATGAAACAAATTTCAGTTATCCTTCTTTCTATGCCAATTTAAACCCACTCTTGTTCCCTTAATTGCAATTAAATTCCGCAATTTCAAAATAAAACAAAACCAAACCATGAAAGGCCAAACAAATCATTCCTAACTTCATAGGGTTTATTATGACGGGAGTCTACTGTCAGTGGGCTAAACAACCTATTACATTCGCAAAACAAAAATAGGTAAACAAGCTACTATGTACTATGCTACCTTCCCCTATCTATTTTTACATAAGCTTACATTACTTCAACTAAACCCCACGGGAGTTTTCCTACTCTAACTTATTCGCGAAATTAATTCTAACCGCGACCGCGATTCGCTTGTCCTTTGATTCCTGAAAGAAGTAAAAAAAATACAAAATGCATGAGTAGTATTTTCTGTACACAAATCAAACACGATTGGTACATTTTAAATGTATTTCAAGTCCTTAAAAAAATGTACTCAAAACCAAATATACTTCCTCTTCTTTTGCAAACAAAGTTTGTTTAATAACAAGTTGGCTAAAAAAAAAATCCCTTGTTTACAACAATCTGCTCATGAGGTCAGCAGCTCTATTTTCTGACCCCTTAATAGACACCAGGCGGAACCTATATTCCTGGAGGAACATACTCCACCTCATAATCCGCTTGTTTGTCATTTTCTTTGTCTGGAGGTAGGTAAGGTCGCATAATTCACAATTGTCAGAATATGGGTATGCTTACGAGCAGAGGGCATGAACGGACCCATGAGGTCTATGGCGATGCGCTGGAATGGGACACCTACCAGCGGGATCCTACCAAGCGGTGCCTTGGGCACCCTTCCTTTATCAATAGTCTTTTGACATACGTCACACGACCTACAGAAATTGGCAACATCCTCTGTCATCCCCGACCAGTAAAACTGTTCCTTAATCTTAGACAGAGTATTGTTAATACCCAAATGTCCACCTAGCAGGGAATCGTGTGCGACCCGCATGATTTCTTCCCTACGAGACCTGGGGACTACGAGCACCTTGGGGCCAATGCCCTGACCGTCATCCCCCTTTTTCTGTCTAAGCAGAAACCCTCGTTCACGCACGTACCCAAACTGGGACTTGTCAACACTACCAACTTTCTGCCACAGCGGGCGCAATGATTCATCATCCTTCTGCTCTTTCAGAAATGCATTCGACCGTACATTTTCAACAGGTTCAGCCACCGATAAGCCTCTGCTGGGCTTCGAATCGCTCACCTTTTGTGCGCGGGTTTGAACTGCCAACACCTCATCGCCCGGCTTATCCGAGAATGCGCCCTTACCACTCGACTCTAGCCCATCAGTTGAACTCCCATCATCTAACCGTGGGTTCGCGACTTCCACATCCGGGATATGTCCGACACTCTTCGGGACCCAATGCAAATTGGGGTCACTCGGTTCACGAGCCCCCTTTACATTCCCGATCACCACGTCACTCAAACAGTCAGGCATACACACAGCCTCAATTTCCCCTTCGAAATACGGCGAGTCAACGACTACCTTGGCCACCGGGAAGCGCCTAACTGTACCATCGATTAACCTCACTGCCTGTTGCTGACCCGTGAACTGATCACTTCCAACCAGTGCACCCTTCACTACACACGTACTGCACCCCGTATCGC
Source organism: Echinarachnius parma (assembly GCA_037951105.1). NCBI lineage: Eukaryota > Metazoa > Echinodermata > Echinoidea > Clypeasteroida > Echinarachniidae > Echinarachnius > Echinarachnius parma. The sequence continues at coordinate 166,185 of JBAMJV010001847.1, forward strand.
GCAGCACGGAAACGGCTACATTCTCCGGCCTTAACCTCCCGGATACTACCGGCATGCGATTCACCATCGCCCCGACATCATTGTACGCCATTCCCAGTTTGTCAACAACTTCATTCTCCGCACGTTCAAGATTATCGACCACAGTACCAAAAGAGACACACCCTGCCGAGGAGTCAACCACTTCGGACTTCGATTCATCCCGGGACACACTCTCCCCCTTGGGTTTGGGGTCCGCATCTACCTCATCACTCACTAGACCTTGAGCTACTAACCGCCTTGACAACATGGGGCAATCCCGTTTTATGTGACCTGGGTTCCCACACAAATAGCAACCTCTCCCCTGAAATCCTCTACCTCCATCGTTTTTTCCCGGCTTTGACTGAGTTCCGGCCGGTTTCTGGTTCGGAACTTTCCCTTTTTGATTCAGGGGAGGATGTCTATCACCCGACTTCGGATCCGTACGGATCCCCTCTGTTTTCGGTCCATCGGAGAATACCCAGGGACCATGGGCAGCTACATAGACTTCAGCACAGTCAACCACCTCACTGAAACTCTCGCATTTGCGTTCCTTAACAAACTGAACTATTTCCTTAGGACAGCCAAGCACGAACTGCTCACGCAAAACCAAATCAACTAACGCATCTTTAGTATCCTCTATCTCAGCAGCCTCTACCCAATAATCAAAGTAACCCTTCATTCTGGTTGCAAACTGCTTCGGGCGTTCAGACTTATACGGTCTTGCGGACCTGAATTTCCGCCTATACCCCTCTTCCGTGAGATGATAAGACAATAACTCACTTTTCACTATGCCATATTTCTCACGGTCATCAACACTCATCCTATTCACCACATCCAAGGCCTTTCCTGTCAGATTAGAAATCAAATGTGATACCCAAAGGCCTAAGGGGACATTCTGACTTTTCATCAACATTTCAAACTTTGTAATATAGGCATCAAACTGGTCACGAGCATCATCAAATCGCCCTACCTTTAACTTTATCCCACCCAACTGGGCATTACCTACATCTCTTCCTTCTTCTTCACGCAATTGCGCCATCCTAAGTTCATGTTCGCGTGCCTTCTCCCTTTCACGAGCTTCATGCTCGCGAGCTTCGTCCTCGCGCTCTGCCTCGCACTTCTTTTCAAGTGCCTGACAACGCTCCGAAACAAAGCTGCTTAATGCACCACCGCTAAGGCCCATCTCTCTGCCAAGGGCAGAAAACTCTTTAGCCTGCTCAACACTAGACATACTGTCTAAAAGTATAGATTCCAACCCTGCCAGCAAATCAACTAGCCCGACAAAGTCTATGAACAAGGTAACACCAGCTCTGATGCCTAGCAACCCAATGCTAAACTGTCGGTACCTTCTAGCAAGCGTACCAACAAATTGTATCTCCCAGCGAGTATACAACCACTCAAACAGCTGGAATTCACCTTCTAACGAATCACAGTCAAATTCGAATACTGGAATCTATAAAGCACACACCTTTAAACTAAAAGGCGTCACCAAGGGCGTAACCTTGGACACGGGAATCTGCAAAATACGCCACACAGCTCAAGACTCCCACATATACCTGCCTCTATAGCTAATCTAAAGGCACCAAGGACGTAGCCTTGGGGAGTAACACCTCACACAACTATAGCCATAAACGGCTAGCAAGCTAGCATAATAATATGGGACTGACTAATAACAGTCCCTAAACATTTAAGCATTCACGCAATATATACGTTAATGTAAATAGCATGTATCTGGGGCAACAGCATAAATGAATAATACATCAACAAGCACAATTCAACATTGCCTGTGTCATATAAACGTGTCGCATACTCAATGTACGAACTCAGTACAAATGTATGAACGCGTCATCAAAATGTATACATGGGGTCATTAAATATCTGAATTTTAAATGTATATCTTTTCTGATCAAGTAGCAGTAGGGTCTCGGTGGGACCTCCAAATTGTCACGTGGGTGACTTTTTTTTGTTTTTGTTTTCTACTGCTACTCTAGACCTCAGAAAAGAACACATCGAGAAGAACGTTTAACGTTTCAAAAATAAGTTTAATCTTCAAACATAATTTCTAGTGTTCACAGAATGGTATGAATAATCAAAAATTACATAACTGTGATCTGGCGATCCTCAGTTCGGTGCCGCCGTCGTCGCCCTGGTCTGCCGACCCGTCCGTCGTCCGTGTCCTCGTCAGTCTGAGCAGGGCTGTCCGCTTGACTGTCCCTTGGTAGCCCACGCCGACTTGGCCTCTCAGCTTAGCTTGTCCTCCGGTCCTCAGTCCAGCTACCAGACATTGCGTTGTCCGCGACGCTGCATACTCGACCCACGCAGTGTTGACTTGATTGAGTAGACGGCGACTTGGCTAGGCGAGCTTATGGTTTATCGCGGTTGGGGCGTGCCTCTCGCCTCGATGTGGAATTCCCCCAGAGAAAACGTTTGCCCCTAACGGAGATCTATACTGCTTGCTTGACTCAAGTGCTCTCCCCGATTACTTCGATTCCCCCTCTATTTATACCATTTCCGAACTAATCAAATTACTTTAAAATATGTGCCAAGCTGGCAACCATGCAAGCAAAATATCTCTACATAACAATAAACCCACAATAGGAATTCAGAAGCAGGCCCTAAAAGCTTTTAAGACGTCTAGACAGGGCTATTACATAACATGCAAACAATTTCTATAGACAGTAGAAGTTTCTCGATCGTGCAAACAATAAACTAGCTAACTGAACTAAACAGGTTTAAATATCTCTATAACAAATATAAACCTGCCCTAGGAATTCAGAAACAGGCCCTAATAGCTTTCAAGCCGTCTAGACAGGACTATTACATAACATGCAAACAATTTCTATAAACAACAGAACTTTCTCGACTGTGCCAATCCTGACCTAGCTAACTAAACTAAACATGTTTAAATGACTAAATAAAGGCCTTTCTAATAATAAAGCCTTGTCTGGCCAAAAGACTATTACGCAACAATTCTATACATTTAACTTCCCTAGCCAAGACCCGCCTAAATTACCAAGGTTACCAGCTGACTTGGCTGATTGAGTCTAAACAAAGCATTAAACAAAGCATTACGCTACCCCCTACGTTAAAGGCACATTCTAATTAAAGGGAACCTCCAGTATTTGTATATTAGCAATTTCTTTCTTACATTAAATAACAAATAAATTTCTATCCTGACAACGACCTAACACGAATGACTCACGAGCAGATACGAGTTGATACAGGTAGATACGAGTAAATGCGAGTAGATACGATTAGTCACGCTTTCCACGTACGTTCACGATCTGTTATGAGATTTCGCGCCCATATATACCGGACAAGAATGAATGCGAGCACATTGTCACTGTCAACTTGCATCTGCTTAATTTTCAAGCCTTTGAGAGATGCCACCCAAGGGTACAAGACGCAAGAAGGGAAAGGGCCAGACTATCACACCCCCTGAGCCTGACCCAGTCCAGCCAGAGGCAGCACCAGAGGAGGATGAGGAGACCACCCCACCCAGAAAGCAAAGAGAAAGAAAAAACAGTACCTGACTTCACTGACTGAAAAGCAAAAAGTGGAGATCATCGGGTTCCTCATAAAAAATGAGGTTCTCTACAGCAAACTCCTTGCGGGTTTCAAAGATGTCACCCAGAAGGGGGATCTCTGGGCTGCCACGATAGACACTACTGTGGCGCAACTTAAAACATGGTACACAAGCCTGAGGACCATGATAGGCCGGCTGAAGAAACGCGCCAAGAAGAGTGGGTCAAGAGGAGATGTCATTACTGACATGAACAGCACCGAGAAGTGGGTGTAGGATAAGTTTTCCTTTTTGATCCCTTACACTGAGACGGTGGATGCCAGAAACTTGGCCTCCTTTGCAGCAGCAGCAACAAGTGCCGCATGGCGTCATGAGGTATAGTTCCTGAGTGCGAAGGCGTCATCCCCCAGGATGGAGAAGGGCATGTCTTGGTGGTCATCAGGGCTTGCAGTCAGAAGGCAGGGTGAGGGAGTCCTAGGGGCTTCCTCTTCCAGGCTCAGAGTCACCAAATATATGAGAATCCGACATGTGTCATTTTCCACCAAACTCGATCCACACAAACTTGCAATCTGCATCCACCATCGCTAGGATTGGTATCAGAAAAGGCCTTTGTAATTGTAATACAGACTGCCAGTGTGGTGTGGCTTCTTGATAGCAATGTGTTTGCCATCCAGGGCTCCAATGGCGTGGGGGATGTTCCATCTCTGCTCTTAGCTACGGCTGTCCAGGCTTCGAGGGCCACATGTAGGCTAAACACATCATCTTTGTACGCTTGCACAATTGTCTGGCACACTTCTGGAACTATCTCTGAGATACTGGACACTTCACACCTGAGGGCATACGCAAGGGACCGATAGTTGTTTCCAGTGACAAGGTGACTCAATGTCACTGCCAGTCAGTCCAGGTGAGAGGGGTTGCCTGGAACTTCACCGAGACTTCACCGAAGAGCTGTGGTGTTAACCTGGTGTATTTTTGGAACGCTACTGGATCTTCCAGCCACAATTGTGTGTCTATGAGGCTGGAGAACTGGCCAAGCTGTTGTCTCCTCTCCTCTCCTCTAAGAGCCATGGTCGCAATCAGCACCAGCTCTCTTGGCCCTCTGTGGTTGGGTTGTGGCGGGTTTGGCTGCTGCTCGTCTTCTTCCTCTCTGGTGATAATGTAAGCATACGATAATGTAAGCATGGCAGAAGTTGAGGATGATGACAACGTGACATTTTCAGTGTTGAGGATGATGACAACGTGACATTTGCAGTGTTGTGGATGATGACAACGTGACATTTGCAGTGTTGAGGATGATGACAACGTGACATTTGCAGTATTACTATACTGCAAATGTCACGTTGTCATCATCTTCAACTTCTGCCATCATCAATAACTGCGGATTGTAGTATTCACTCTGTAGAATTGTTCAAGAAACAATTAAGTCCATGGTCAGTCGGGCTGTATATATATCCGTCGGAGTCCAATCGTAGCTCAAATCGTGATCACTCTCGATCCTCATCGTGAAATACATCGCGACCACAATCGTATCATATCGCAACAGAGCGCATCGTTTCGTGATGAACGTATCGGAAGGTATCCGAACGTATCTGCACGTACCCGATCGTCCCAAATCGGGGACCCCGATCGTGATGATCGTGTCACATCGAGACCCAATCGTGGACTCAATCGGGACAATCCTATCGGAACGTATATGATCGTATCTGAACGGGAGACCAGATCGTGACAGATCGTGGCACCTGAAATTGACCAATCGTGACCATATCGCATCCAAGCGCACCAGATCGTACCAGAACGTATCGACTCGCATCACCTCGTATCTAAACCTGAAATTTCAGAGAAATTCCACGATCAGCTACAAATGGCCAATCGTGGCATTCGTAACGGGTCGCACGACAGTGGGAACGCCGCATAAGAATGCAATAGGAATGTCCACGAACCAACACGATTGCGACACGAAAGTGATACAAATACAGACGATTTTTTCTAGAATCCCGTACAGACATATCCGAATTATGATTTATATCCATTTAAATACTGTAGCTTCTCAATTAAATCGTGAGTTGACCGCGAATATATTGAAAAAGTTTAAAACTGTCATGGCCCTCCCGCGAATAGAGAAGAATTGCCCTGAATTACCGAGACTCCCACAAGAACCCAGTACGAATTATGAAGAATGCTCACCCTTTCTACATTCGTACCCATTTGTACCGCATTCGCACTGCATTCGCGTCCGGTGTGACTGGGCATTTACAAGGTGACTGCCAGAATGTTAAAGGTGTTCGAATTAAAGCATCCGGAGTCCTTCACGTCGGATATTTCGAATAAAAAAAACGGGCTCCTAAAACTCGTGGGAATTAACCAGATAGTCATTGTTTTCTCAACGCCAGCAATTACGGTTTATATTCACTTGGTCTAATACCACTTGGTCTAATCATCAATTCGTCTAACTCCACTTCGGCTAAACCCATTTGGTCTAATCATCACTAGGTCTAATGCCCATTTCGGCAATTGCCGTTTCGTCTAATCACCATATGGGCCAATTGTCACTTCGTCTACTTTTTTTTCCTCGTTTCGTCTATTATCACTTCGTCTAATACCAGTTCGTCTAATTCTCCGTTAGGCTACTCTTCACTTGGTCTATATGCAATTCGTCTAATTACCGTTTGGTCTATAACCATTTGGTCTAATATCCATTTAGTCTATTACCATTTGGTCTATTACCATTTCGTGTAATACTAATAGGTCTATTTTCCACTTGGTCTAAAAGCAGTTCGTCTAATGCCATTTCGTCTAAATACTATTTCGGCTAATGACCATTTAGTCTAATTCTCATATGGTCTAACAATCGCCCGCATTGACCTCTGTGTATAAGAGAAAACTACAATCAGGTGACCTTCATAGACAAGTCCCAAAATATCGTTCGTACGCTTACCACCCAAGGGAAAATAGATATGTGGCCGCTATAAACAAGTGAACTTTCATCAAACAGTGTATATTGACCACCTAAAAGAAAACAAGATAGTGGGCGTTATAATCAGGTACCTTTAAAAACAAAACAGGTTCCATAAAATCGTATATCGTCAAACAGGGGCGTAGGCAACGGGGGGATGAGGGGGATGCATCCCCCACCTCAAAAGGTGAGGGGGGGGGGGATGACATGTACAATTATCCCCCCCCCCCCCCTCAGCTTTTAGAGCAGGATATTTTTTTGTGTGTGTATCTGTATACGAGTGGAAAGAAAACAGTCGTTGTATGAGCAAAGAATTGTTAATTCTAATGTTAAAACGTAATTTATACATCCACTTTTAATTTTCGCTGCGCGCTTCGCGCGCGAACATATTATCTCAGTTTGGTGTGTAACCTGCGTATGGTCTGGGGTGAGTTTTTTTTTTCTTTCTATAAACCGGGTCACGTAGTTCCAGTGTAGGCTGGCATTGCTCTGGCTGCTGTTTTTTTTTTTTTAATCTTCAAAAATAGTAATTTTTATAATCCTTTCAGAAGTTTTCATTGTTTAATTGAAGTGTCATTTTGCCATCAGGGTCCTAACAAATTGTTTCTTTTCGTATTTTGGGCTAAATAACCTAATTAATATTAATGTGGAATTGCAATCTCGTACAACTGCAAGCAATTATTTATCTCGTATTTCAAAACAAAGCAGTATACACCCCCCCCCCCCCCCCCCTCCCCGCAAGTAGCACACGCGGCATTTCAAGGCATCAATAGTCTTACAAATATCTACAACAGTCTCAATACAAACAGAAAAGAAAATACCTTGGCAAGTAGTTTGTCACCTATCTTCCAATGGCAATATTAATCTTGCCACTGTTTAAGCTTTAATGCTTAAATAAAGATAATTTATCAAACAAGTTTCATAAGCAACATTTGGCACACACAAAAAACGATGTCTGCTAGCAGGGTTCATTTGTTGATTCACAGGTTAATATTAAGATATTTCACACACATTTATAAATTATAGGGTAACATTATGCTTTCACAAAATATAATTGTATTACACTCGTTATTTAGTGGTAATTTTAACTTGTCTAGTTTCGTACGGCTGCATACGATCTAACATGGGTTAAGACACTTCTTGAACAGGGGCCGCGGAAAAACAAAGAAATACATGTACATAAAATAACACACTATATAACAATTGAAATGTGGTCAGCCCTCCTCTTTCAAAACCTTTCCGCGGCCCCTGTTGAACTGTTGAACTTAGTGGACACTATTACTGACACATAATTACAATTAACATATCAAACTTTACACCAACGTAACATTAATAGACCTTTAGACCAAATGGTCATTAGACTAAATGGGCATTAGACCATGTGGTCATTAGCCCAAGTGGGACATTAGCCCAAGTGGGACTAGCCCAACTGTCAATTAGACCAAACGGGAAGTTGATGAAATGGTGATTAGACCAAGTGATGAACTGCCCATCTGGATATAGCCGAAGTAGTCCATGAGCCAAAACCTGAAAAGTGGCTTAAAAATGGAGTTGGCTGCACCCCTCGGACGGCCAATTATTTCTGGTATCATTGTAAAGGTACAAATCTCAACTATCCGAAACTGGAATTTTCGACCCCAAAAAGTTGCACGTTACCATGGCAACGCCGTTGTTGTGACACATGGTCAAATACACCCCGCAGAAACGGTGGATTCCACTATAAACGAAATATCGACAAAAAATAAAACATTTTGATATCCAGTCATCATAGGCTTATGATTTTTTCAGGGACTAAGGAGTATTGTACCAGCTATCAGATTCTAGAATATCAAGTACGAAACATTATTGCTAAGGTCATTAGAGGTCATTAGGGGTCAACTCAAGGTCAGTGACATGATCCTAACTTCTAATTGCATTAATATTTGTATGTAATTCATAGAAACTCACATTACTCATTACTCTTACAGTGTATATGGCTGAATGTGATTTCCTCGGAAGGCATGAGGTCAAGGAATCCATATACACAATTTAAAGCTAAATTGATAAGCCGTTGCTATGGCAACTAGTATGATGTGAATGCTGCAAAGTGTGTTAAATGCGCAATAAGTGACAGGCGAGAGCCAACATTTTAGATTGTAATGTACCCGGATGGATTTAAGCAACAACATACCTCATTTCAAATGAAATTGTTTTAAACTTATTAAAAATGGTAACTTAAATTGCCGCAACTTGAATAATCACCATGGAAACCAATGCTGAATAGGCCACGCCCCCTTTACACAAGAAATCAAACTGGAATTTTAAAAATGACTCATTTACAACCATTGTAGATATAACGATGTGTTTTCCTATGATGAAATCATTGTAAATGGAAAGGCAAAATGCTGCCTGGTCGGCAAACATGAATTTGAAGTTGATAGCTATCAAGTAATGTTTCCTAGCAACATAAATGTTCCCTAGCAACCAATGCATACTTCTGTACACGCTTGATTCTTCATTTTGTTACATGCCTCTCGGAGCGGAAAGAATATATTCCAGTGTGAAATGTGTGATGCAATAGCTTGGCAAAATAGTCTGAATAAATAGTCTGAACAAGCCACAATTTTCAAGATAGGTCCAGAAATGTATGTCGAATAACACACTTTAGATCCCTTATAATCTAATTTGAGGGTTTGGCAGAATCCAAGATGGCGTCCAAAATGGCCGATTTTTAAAATTTTCTTCCACTTGTTCCCATAAAGACAAGTTGGAAAGTTTATTAAAGTGTCTAAATATATGTTTTCAGATACGAGCAATCTTTTAAAACGATCGTATGAAGGTTTCTAGTTCAAGGAAAAGTCTAATCCAAGATGGCGGCCATTATACAATACAAAATGGCCGTCGTTGTAAAGTGAAAATTCCATAACTTTGCTTCTAGACAGGTTAGAAAGTTCAAATAAGTGTCCAAACATATGTGTTCGGGTACAAGGAAATCATTTTGACGTATACCAAGATGTTTCAAGTCAAGGAAGTATCCTTATCTAAGATGACAGCCATTATAGGTTTCAAAATGGCCGACATATGGTGTTCAAAATGGCCGCCATAACATCACACTTGGTATAAATTCGTTTCTAGACAAAATTTAAAGTTCAAATAAGTGTCTAAACATGCGTTTTCAAGTACTAGAAAATCATTTGCGTATATACCTACATGTATCCGGTCAAGGACGTATCCTAATCCAATATGGCAGCCATTTGAGGGTTCAAAATGCATGTCATTATGGTGTTTAAAATGGCCCCAGTAACATCAAACTTTGTATAACTTCCAGTCTTCAAGACAAGTTACAAACTTGAAGTTAGTGGCTAAACATAACGATTTCAGTTCCAGGGAATGTATCTTCTTAGTTTATTACAATCCAATCGCTTTTGTCTAGCTGTGTGGAGAGAATCAAAATTATATTTGTTGTCGCGATACGGCAGTACTCGACAATTTGATTATTATCCATACGCACAAGACGTACTAATAAGAAGTGGCAAAGAACTTGATTTCATGATGATGAATATAGCCCAAATCGGCACAATATTAACCTTCAAATCATTGGTACAAATATAATAATTGATATGATATGATAGTTTGCAATATTGAAAGTTACCCCCAATTTAGATTTTATATTACTTATGCCGTAATGTGTATAATACAACGTCATACATACACACACAAATCACTGTGGTCACTTCACTACTAAAGTTGGTCACGATCGATCGCCTCCTTGAGCATTGGGATGAGTGACTGGCTACTGCGATATATTTGCCCATTATATAGTTAGATATATACCTCTCCTAATTGATATGGTCAAAGGCGATCATGTATGGCAGGAATAGCCAGACAAATGCTAGATAAAGTCTGGCTCCTTTCACACGTCGACCCAAAAGGAACTGGTGAAGAATAGAGGCCATCAGGACTGGCCCAGCAGTCATCATACAGCTCGTGTAAGTGATATCGAGTCCTTTCAATGTTGGGTTGGTGGCGCATCTCCCTAATAATGTTCAGTAGCGATATATAATCAACGTCCTCATCTTCAGATGTCTGCATCCAGATTTTGAATACTCTCCATCTCATGCGCTGTATAGCTTCCGCTACCAGCATGTGTATCCTGATGGATCAGCTGTGGTGTTTCCCATGTATAACACTGCCAAGAGCACCACTTTTATCAGAATGTTTGCCAGTTCAGCTTTAACAAATCTTTGCCCAATGGCTCGGAGGAAGCAGCATGTGATTTGAGGCTTCCCAGTATGGAAACGACGAGCAATAAGTACATCAGCCAAGACTTCATCACATCAATACTACTATGCAGTTGATCTTGCCATCTTCTGCTAAGGCAACATTTGCTCAAAAGGAGATGATAGTCTGGCAACGGACATGGCCCTGATAGCAACATACCTAAACATCGGACACAAACGCTGGGCGCAGCTGCAAACCGACTGCAATTCGCCAATGAAGCAAACGTCCATCTCATAGTCAACGTCAATGGGTCTACTCTGCCCTCCAACTTATCTCAGGGTATATCGAGACAGGCAGTTGACCTAAAAATAACACCTTGACTACCTACATGCCAAATGTCATCAAGGAACAACTGCGTATGCTGCATGGTAGACCCTTGTGGCATGAAATGTTCATCTATATTCCATCTTTGTGCATATAGCTCCCATCTATAAGACATCATATTATGAAAACATCCAAGCTTCGTGCTGAAGCCCATTAAGTGCCCTTGCATCTAAACGAGATGTGACACTCAATATTGAGACCACGAGATTAACTTCAGGAATTGCCCACCAACTTTGCACTCCCGTTGCTTCACAAGGAGCATCACAACAGGAAAGTGGTTACCAAGGCACCCCAATCATCTTCGTCTGGTACTTGCCCAGCACGCGCAAGTGGGTCACCAACGCCTGGGCTGCTCTAGTCACCATGTCAGCCTATTCAAAATGGGAATATCAGCACCCACAGGTCATGGAAAGACGTCTTGCAACTGACCCCTCTGTCCTCTAAATGTGCAGTCACACCCAAAATGAAGCTACCACATTTTGCATACCTATCATGCAGAAATTGGGGTATGTTGAACATGCAGCCTTTACACCACTTGGGCCTATTCAGACCTGCATGTATATGTGACCCGCCTGTATATGTGGCCCATATCCGAGCTCAATGCCAACCCCATCGTCTGCAAAAAAAACTATTGTTTGCCAAACCGGTAACCTAAACCCAAACCTGAACAACATTGAACTTGACATATTTTGTTTGCGTGACGTCGCGTAGACTATTTGCTACCTTATACGTCAGAAGAACAGCACTTCACCAAGTGACACCCATATAATTATTTACTAGCAAATTCATCTAAAACTCAAGTTTGTGACCTTTCCCTGACCATTCAGTGCATATTGATGGAGTTTAATGCACTGACATAAAATGTCAATGTGGCCAAGCTGGAGATGAAAGGAAGCTCCAGTAATGCCCTAATTGCTGAACCAAGCACCTCTATGTAGAACCCTGGAACAAATCGAGCTTCTGGCTACTGCATGATTTTCTGGTGTTCTGCCTTCAGAATTCCACTGCCCATGATGGGAACCTAAGGCAAAGTCATGCAAGACCGTGTGATTAACGCCAATTCGCTATGGACAATTTTAAGATTGTATTTTCCATAAACCAAGGTTAATGGTTTTACGATTTCTCTATTTCTATAAACTTTCAAAATTATTTCTAAAAACATTTTCTAACATAAACAAGTCTTATAGCTATTTCAGTTGAATGGTATATGAAGTGGCCGTATCACAATTTTTGAAATTTGGTGTTTGGTTAGGCATACGTAGACGAACAAATATTGTTTTGTTTCGATCACTTAAATAGAAAATCAAGTTCATCACATATAAACATGAGTCGGCATTTTTTATTTAGTTTTGAGAAAGGAATCCCCTCAGAAAATTAAAAATCAAGTTTATACAGAAGTATGCAGTGTTTGCTAGGGAAAATCATGTTGCAACGAAACACTATACTTGATTTTTTTGTTTTTACTTCAAAGTCATGTCTGACGGCCAGACACCATTTTGCTTTTCCATTTTCAGTAATTTCAATTCATCATAGGAAAACACATGTTTTTATATCTACAATGATTGCACCATTTGTAAATAGATATTTTTTGCCAAATTACATTTGTTTTCCTTGTGGAAGGGGGTGTGGTCTTTTTAGTGCTGGTTTCCGTAGTGATTCTTATTCTTATTCATTATGAATTGTGATTAGAGTTGCCGAGTGACAGTCAATCGCTCTTATAAAACATGTCAAAGAAGTAAAACCAGGTGAAGATGGCCTCTATCCTGGTATACTGTTAAAGCACAGGTGTTCAGCATCCAAATATGATGTGCTTCCCCAACAGAGTTAAATGCCACTTGGCACCTTTTACCCTGAATCAAAGTGCTATTACAGGTCACACTAGGAACTGGAGAGACCATTCTATGGATAATCACAAATCATCAAATTTTGCACTTTGTATTTAACAAATTAATGTATATAAAAACCTATGCCTTTAATGTACATGTAAGGAATGGACACAATCCATACAATTTGTATACAAATTATATTTTTAATCAAAATAAAGGCAGAACATATGTGATAGGTATTTCTAACACCATTAACTATACCCCTTTTGTTATGTCATTAACTCATTTTCTTTAACATATTATAAGATAGACAAAATAGTGTAATACTTCGAAAGATTTGATCAAAAAGTGCTTGGTCAAATAATTGTTTACAAGGCTGTACATCAGAGTATACATACGTATATGATTTGTTTGTATCTGAAAACGTATGTTAAGACACGTATTTCAACTTTATATCTTGTCTAGAAGCGAATTTATACAAAATATGATGTTATGGCGGCCATTTTGAAACCTATAATGGCTGTCATCTTAGATTAGGATACTTACTTGACTTAAAACATCTCGGTATACGTCAAAATGATTTCCTTGTACCCAAACACATATGTTTGGACACTTATTTGAACTTTCTAATCTGTCTAGAAGCAAAGTTATGGAATAATCACTTTACAACGGCGGCCATTTGTATTGTTTAATGGCCGCCATCTTGGATTAGACGTTTCCTTGAACTTGAAACCTTCATACGATCGTTTTAAAAGATTGTTCGTATCTGAAAACATATATTTACACACTTTAATGAACTTTCCAACTTGTCTATAAGGGACCAAGTGGAAGAAAATTAAAAATGTCGGCCATTTTGGACGCCATCTTGGATTCTGCCAAACCCTCAAATTGGATTATAGGGGACCTAAAGTGCGTTATTCTTCACACATTTCTGGACCTATCTTGAGAATTGTGGCTAGTTCAGAAAAATATCAGGGCTTTACATAACTATTTTGCCGAGCTATTGCGCCACAATGGAATCTATTCTTTCTCCAAGAGGCATGTAACATAAAATGAAGAATCAAGAAGTATGCATTGGTTTCTAGGGGAAATGTATGTTGCTAGGAAACATAACTTGAATGATATTTACTTCAAATTCATGTTTGCCGACCAGGCAGCATTTTGCCTTTCCATTTACCGTGATTTCATCAAAGGAAAACAAATCGTTATGTCTACAATGGTTGCATCATTTGTAAATAAGTAATTTTTAAAATTCCAGTTTGATATCTTGTCACAGGGGGCGTGGTCTATTCAGCACTGGTTTCCATGGTGATTATTCAAGTTGCGGCAATTTAAGTTGCCATTTTCAATAACTTCAGACAATTCCCTTAAAAATGAGGTTTGTTGATGCTTTAATCCATCCGGGTACATTACAATCCAAAATGCTGGCTCTCGCCTGTCACTTATTGCGCATTTAACACACTTTGCAGCATTCATATCAAACTAGTTGCCATAGCAACGGTTTATCAATTTAGCCTTAAATGGTGTATATGGATTCCTGGAACTCATGCCTTCCGAGGAAATCATATTCAGCCATATAAACCGCACGAGTAATGAGAAATGTGAGTTTCCATGAATTATATACAAATATCAATGCAATTAGAAGTTAGGATTATGTCACTGACCTTGAGTTGACCCCTAATGACCTCTAATGACCCTATCAATAATGTTTCGTACTTGATATTCTAGAATCTGATAGCTGGTACAACACTCCTTAGTTCCAGAAAAAATCATAAACCTATGATGACTGGATATCAAAATGTTTTATTTTTTGTCGACATTTCATTTTTCAGTGGAACCCACCGTTTCTGCGGGGTGTATTTGACCATGTGTCACAACGACGGCGTTGCCATGGTAACGTGCAACTTCTTGGGGTCGAAAATTCTAGTTTCGGATAGTTGAGATTTGTACCTTTACAATGATACCAGAAATAATTGGCCGTCCGAGGGGTGCAGCCAAATCGATTTTTTTCGGCCTCGGCTCATGGACTAAAGTGGGTGTAGCCCAAATGGGTATTATACGTAGTGGTATTAGACGAACTGGTAAATAGTCGAAGTGAATATTAGACAATCTGGTAATTAGACGAAATGGCATTAGACTAAGTGGGTTTGGACCAAGTGGATAATAGACAATAAGGGTATAGCCCAAATGGTTATTAGACGAACCGGCTAATGGACCAAGTGGTTGTAGACGAAATGGATTTAGCCATGTAGGATTAGACGAAGTGGATATTAGACGAAGCGGGTTTAGACCAAGTGGGGGATTACCGCAATTACAAGGCTTTCGTATTTATGGAATTGCATTCGCAGGAAATTGTAACATTCGTCCCGGGTGGTGTCACCAGGGTAGCCAAAAAGATATAGCAAAGGTGCAATGTTAGTTGCCATGCATGTGTCGTCTAGTTGTTTCATTTGTGAGGCGTCTGTAAGCATTTGCAAGGGCATTCATAATCATTCGTAACATTCGCAAGACATTCGGTAAATTAATCGCTTTATATTTGTAGGCCTAAGGTTCGTTTTGCCGTGATTTTCAATTGCCTTTTTCGAACGGATATTCGCAACTGTAATGAACGCATTCATGCGAAAATCTCAATTATGTATGTAAAACGGTACGGCAGGAAAGGATTGCTTTATTAATGTTTGATTATGCTTTGTCAATACACACATAAACTCGGACCAGGCGATGGGCTGGATGGAAACTAATGCACATCCCTTCAAGTCATTAGAATCGATGCGAGTCTCCCATTTTTGTGTTTTACATCTTGCGTACGATGGACTGGGTAAAACACGAATTTATTTAATTTATTCATATCCCCCGTTGTGTTACAATAATTTCATCTGCATTCATGATTGTCTTCTTATTGCGTCAATTGAAACTTAAAGGGATCTAGTAACATTGTCCCAATTATAAAAACATGTTATAGGCTACTAATGGTTTTGGTGATGCTCTCATACCCCTTTTGTATTCATATAACCGACAGAAACATGGAACAGGTTTCGGTTTTCGAATTTCCTTCCGTTAGAAATATATTTTCATTTGAAATGTTCGGATTTTTAATTATCCACTGGAAAAGTTATAACTGGGTACAAAGTTATTACAATAAGTTAAGGGATATCACTTTGTATTTTCGCTCTGGACGCGTAAAGATGGCGCCCCGCCGCTTCGTGATGTTGTTGTTTCATGTCTTGCGCATCTTTAAAAAACAAATGTGCGAAAATCGGATCTACTTTTTCGAAGTAACGTGACCATTTATCCATGCATATTAGCCACAACATCGCACAGTTTCCGAACTTTTTTACGAACATGTGGATACATTAGTTTTCCTTCAAAAAAGAGATAATCATTTAGTCTTGTTTTCATTTATGTTTGTTTCATGGCTCAAAATAGTTGAATTAAAGTTAGAAATAAAATAAGTTAACAAAACAATCAAATACATAAGCAAAACAACCAACATGGAAATAAATAAGAAATTATCAAAACGATAGAAAACATAAGGAATAATCCGGCACTTCATGCTTTTTACTATTATCATTCCAATTGTCTAAATAATATAAGTAGTGAAAACCAATCTTTAATTATCAAAAATATATGATTTATTGACAAAAATGTGAATTGTATGACCTTATTTGCATAAATCGCCATAAACATGCAAATTAGAGAATAAAAAAAAAAGGAAAATTCCCATAGCATTATATATACACGTAATTTGACATGCGTGCAAATTTGTTCACGGCCGTGATCTTAAAGGGAGGGGCATGAACAGTATAATTTGTCTAGTTGTAATCTTCCCCAGTCTAGCTCTCTAATTGTCTCGTATTTCTTACAAAACATTAAAGGGATGCCTGTAAAGGGTCCAACTCCACGAACATTACTTGGAGCTTCCTCGTTTCCCTTCTACCGTGTTGTTTAGCTTATGGTAAAAGAAGAATACAATTGGGTTAGATTTATGATTTATTTTTATTTGTTAAATGCCCCTTTTTAAAATGACGATATCTATCATTCAGCTCAAAAGCGTTAGTTAACGTTTATAAACCTCTTAAACGTCCGTTGTAAAAGCTGACGCATATTTTCGCTTTTTTAACCAGGAAAGCGGTGTTTTTTTTCAATGAAACTTTTACACATCATTCGGACATGTCTTACAATGACTTTGGTACAGGATTGAAGTATCAAATTTCATTTTGGGCAATATCTGACACTTTACAGGTGCACCTTTAATCTCGCATCTATCGAATACTGACATGCTAAAGGAGGGCAGTATCTTTAACAATATTAAATTGTAGTATTATGATTTGCTCAGGTTGATACGCAAGCATCCAATGCTCGTCTAAAAGGAATATAAAATCGTGTTAATTAAACGTGGAACATCGATGGGGTTGATTGAAGGATTCAGGGCATTGTCGAAGCTCGCCATTGTATTAACTTCATTTCCGGTATAAGTCACAGACAAAATATGACTGTCGAATTTCTCCAAAACGTACGTATTCTACCAACCAGCAGAGGCTAATTTCATAATCATCTTACAATTGAAATCTTAAGACGGAATTGATCATTTTAAAGGGATCTAGTACTGTAGTAACTATGTTGACATGTGCAACAAGTGATGCGTGGTTGATACAATGTGTATTGTTATCTACTATGTCCAATGGGTGCTGTATACACATTTCAAGTTAAATGGACGTTATATTGCCTAGTAACGAGCAAAAATGCAAAATGATATTCACTAACTCATAATTGCTTTCACTTTTTACACGGTTTTCGCGATCCAATGGATAATTCAACATCTGAACACTTCAATCGTAAATATCTTTTTAACGGAAGGGAAATTTGAAAAACCTAAACCTGTAAATGCGTTTAACGTTAAAACGAATACAACAAGGTATGAGGGAACCGCTAGAATTCCAATTGGATGTCGAGGATTTGGACAATGTTACTTAGTCCCTTTAATTTCAATCGCACATCGAATGGGTATAAGTGATTTAGATAGCCGTGGAATTGTGAGTTAATGATAATAATATGAATGGCATAATTGACATGTTATGATTGCGGCTGTCTTGTATTACGCTTCGTTTTCTTCCAATTAAACATTTTAGATGGTATTCTTTGACGTCAACACGTCCCCTTTTATAAGACAAAATACAATGACCACTGCTCGTGACTGATAACAAATCGATCAAACATCACAATGAGGTTGATTGGCGGCCGGAAAGGGCATTGTTTTAAAGGAAGCAATTTCATATAATTACTTTCTTCGTTTTAAATTTGTTTCATAATTTTGCGGTGCAGGCGGATAATTTATTGTCAAAGTAATGAGTAATCATCCAGACAAAAGCAGGTCTATTTTTGGACCCAATCAAGAACAAAATTATTGTTTGGCATCAAAGCGATAATGACCGTTTTTCGTTTTAGTTTTCAGGCAAAAAAAACGAGTAGGATAATACTCCGGGAAAAAAACCCAGCCCCCCCCCCCCCCCCCCCACTGACAAAAATGTGCCCATATGCCTGTGGAACAAACATGCACTATATACAATACATACCAGTACATACCAGGGGGTGGTTCACAAAGATCCTAATCCCACTGGGGGGGGGGGGGGGGGGGGCCTTTTTGGCCCCCTTGTCGTTTTTTTCGACGTGCATCTAGACCGTTTGGAATTTCACGTTCAAACTTCATGACTATTTTCTCTCAAGTCTCCCGCATGTTTTGATATATAATTCACCCCGGTAGAACTGATTTTAGAGGTCGATAATTGCTCGTCCGTCACAAAAAAATGTAATTTTTGTACAGGTTTCTATGGAATTCCTATATCTGATGCCATGCAAACTCCAAATCTGTTATAATTGTTACTTTGAATTATAATTTGTATTATTTCTTTGTTATTAGTTGAATTCATAACTTCAGAGATAAATTCTTCTTAAAAAAAAACAACAACAACAAAAAACAATAAAATACATAAGAATGAAAACAATGTGGATAAATCCGGGAATACTAATTTGCATATTTATGCAAATTAGTGATATATTTTATCACCATAAAAAACATGGATATGATGAATAACATCATTTGAAAGTATTTTTACAGAAAACCCGAAGAAATCCTGTAATTTCTTTTGATTTTAGATGAAAATCCCAATTTTTTTCTTTTCATATTCTTATTCTACTTGACTTGTTTTACGTGTGTGCCAATTTTCAAGTCGATCGGTCCATTCGTTGCCGAGATTTGAGGGGGGGGGGGCCAAAACAGCCCCCCCCCCCCCCCCAGTGGACTCAAGTGACCAAAATAACGCAGTGGGATTAGGGTTAACTCTAAGTTGGACTTTTACTATTATGGAAAGCAATTTGTAGCCTTGAAATAAAACATACTCAAAAGCAAAAATGCAAGTATCTTATAGACTTTTCATAAATTTTACATGCAGAACATGAAATCTCCTTGAAAATAGTTGAATATTAATAATTTGAAACAACATTTGCGGCCTTTTAAAAGGACTTTCACATTTTTATTCAAAGAAACTAATGGCTTTCCATACTTTTTAAGTTAAAATTAGGATCTTTGTGAAACACCCATATGATCTCATTAAAGTATGTGCACAAATCTAAACTTCAAACAAAATGCGAAGAGCATTTAATTTTTTTTTGCAAAACTGAAAAGGCATCCTTTTTATTTGTCGTGTACAAACATGTGTATAATGAATGGATTATATAAAATGATGACAAAAGTAAAGAATACTACACTGACCCATGACTTTGGAATAATGTATTTCTAACAATTCAATTTTGCAATAAAAAAGCAAATTAATCATTATTATGACTAATTCTACCGACTTACATCACAGGGAAATCATAAAGTGTATAAAGAAACTATTTTACATCTTGTATCAATTATGTGACATAATATATTATACAACTGACATTCAAAGCTTTACACAAAATCAGACATATATTACTAAACGATTTACATAACAATTATTATGCCTTGAACACAATTTGTAATAGAATAATATATTTCATGAACACTTTGAAAAAGTGCGATATGATCTTCAACAATGTCTTCCACTTTGTAAAAAGGGGAAATACGATGTTTTAGTCAAATAATATGATTGTAGTCCAATATAATTGTGAATTGTAATATTGGTAAATTTTGTTGTCAGATGTTCACATTTGATTCATTTTTAATTCTTCTAAAGTTTTCTGCCATTGATTACATACAAAAGTTATATATACTTTCATCATAGTGCGTCAATACTCGTACAATACATTCATACAAAAGTATCTACAAAATTTGTAGGAGTATTTCAATTTTATATATTACTCTATCATTCATATCATAATGGACATTATAATTATCACCATCGTTTTATGAAGTACTAATAAGGTTTAAAAGCTTTATGCTATATGCTCCCGATCACTATCATAGGGTGTCATGCATTATTACTTTTAATGATTCAATACATAATCATAATCCCATAGGGATATAGGTCCTACATTCCCATAAAAATCATTCAAACTATCCTTAATTTCCTTTGTGAATTCATGTTTTACATTATCCTGTTTTTATATAAAAACAACAAATAATTCCATATAAATATTCCACAAATACATCATTTGAGATTACATTACAAACATACAATGTACATTATATTCAAAATAATACAATACAATTGACATTTGGTTAAATATATAAATTCATGGAATAGATAACTCACTAATATTTTTCATCTCAATTAATCTGACAAACTTATAACCAATTTTTCTCAGACTTGGTTCAGGTTCATGTTAAAACTACGATGGAATAAACATATTCTACATTATGTTAAATGACTAGGTTTTGATTATGAGGGAATGTATGATAATTGACAAACATATTTATATGTCAGGATGAGAGGGTGGATATTATCAACACAATTTATTTCCGTAAATTCCTAAGAATGACTTGATTTAATGAGAATGTCTAAAAATAGCTAATTGAAAAAAACATAGCAACATAGCATCATAATAACAATATTCCAAAGAAAACAGTTCTTTAAACTGCTGGTAGTTTTACAATTATAAGTTGACCTGCTATCATAACATATGTATATATTATACAATGGACATTTTGAAAAGTGTATTTTCTACTGGAAGTCAAGTAATGTTTAAAATAATCATTTGAACAAGAGTGAGGACTAGTATAATATATGACATTACTGCGTTCAGAGGAAGATTTTCATGTGTGGATATTGAAAATACCAACACTTGATAATTGATAAACAGAATCACCAAAGCATAGAATACTATCTACTGGAACAATCGATCATCATTCTCTAACACTCATGGGTCCTGAGACAGAAAGAGATACAAAGTCAGAAACTTTGCCTGTTTCAACCAATCGCGCATTTAAAACACATGATCTGACTTACTATTAGTTGCAACTTAAAATCAATTTTTCTGCAACAGGGCCTAAGAGAAAAAAACATGTTTGAAAGTTACCCTGACAAAAGATATTTGTATATTTTGGCTATTGGGGATGGTAGGGAGAGAAAGTTTACAAACATGTTCCCATTCATGAGGGATAACATATTTGTATTTGTATATTCTAAGTATTCAGAAAGTTCATGGCATAGTTAAGGGGGGGGGGGGGGTTAACGAGGGTAATTACTGCACCCCTCTCATACCTCTCCTGGGGATATAAAGGCTTTAAGGTCTAAAAGGTTACAGTTTGTAGACATAACAGTATCATACGAACAAGGAGCAACATTCAAATCCAGAGTAATTATTTTGGTTACGTTTCTAAATATTAAAGCCTACCACAGATAAGAAAGACTTGAGTTCTACTTCTCATCTCCAGGGTTCATACTCATATTTTAAAGTCAAATTCCATGACTTTCCATGGCCTTTACGGCAAGAATTCCATGACTTTTCCATGACGTTTCAGTACGTTGTATAACAAAATAAGTTCTAAAATCCTTATTTTCATTTCAGTGCTCTGGAGACATACAGATAAAGTGAAATTGCATGACTTTCCATGACCCATCAGATCATTTGACAATTTTCCCTGAATTTCAAGGCCTGGAAAACACAAAAGTCAAATTCCAAGACTTTCCAAGTTTTCCAGGCCGTGTGTGAACCCTCATCTCACTTATCATCTTCCCTCTCATTATTCCTGTTCATCTTCACTTTTTTTAAATATGGGTCATTTTCCACGGGGTTGGGGCAAAAAAATATGACGATGTCCATGTAACGGTGGTATGAGATCTTCTAAAACACATGGAAGATGAAATCATCTGTTGAAGATTATATAGTAGTGCCCTACCAGAATCGTTCCTGTTTCAGTTGCTTTTCTTCAAAATCTTTGCTTAATACATATTTCTCTTTTTACCACCGTTACATGGACATCATATTCATATAACATTACATAAACTTTGGGTCCATAAATATTGATTCACCATGAAGCTCGAGTACTTCTGCAGAGAGTTGGCTATGCTTTTTATGCAAAACTCAATTTGAGCAAACATTGTTACAGTTGATAGGAGACACAGTTTCTCACTCCTGGTATGTCACAAAAATTGCCCCAACCCCGTGGAATGACCCATATAAAGCCTACCACAGATAAAAAAAAGACTCAAGTTCTACTTCTCATCTCACTTATCTTCTTCTTCCTTATATTTTGTTTACATTTCTCTTTTCTCTTAGAGAGTGAAATAATGAATTAGCGTTACTTGAAAGAGAGACACATCATAATCTAATGAAATATAAAGAAAATCACTTTAGAAATGAAATATTACATAATCAATTAAAACATAACAAAATTGAATCATATAAAATATATCAAACAAATCTTCACCTTTGTAATGAAATCACATAAAAACAAAATAATAAAACAAAAACAAGTCAATATAAAATCATATTCCAAATTCTAGAAATGCCCATCTATGTTACCTGTCATTCCATATAGCAAACATAATTGTGGCACAAGACATTTATGAAAGATCATGGCTTTTCCGTTTATCCCTTTTTCAATGAGAAATTTGAGAAAGAGAAGGGCGCTAAGTCACTATTAGTACTACAGAGATAATCATATCAAAAGTTTGAAAGTCATGTAGAAACCAAATGTAGCTCTCTTTGATAAATATCCCCCAAAATAGACGCACTTAACATCTAAAAACAGGGGCCATCGCATAGAGGACGATTCGACCACTAATATGCTGTATAAGATGGTATGCATAACTCAATTTAGCTAAAAATCCACTTAACGACCTTCTCACTCTCAGCTGACGATTTGACATACACCCTTTCCCTGGCACATTGAGGTTTGACCCACATAGCAAAAAGGCAGTCCAGTAGAAAATCATAGAAAATAACAAATCAAGTTGTTACAAATTTCACAGAAATGAAAGTCAACATAAAAGACAAACATATTTGAGGTTATACCTTTCACTCCTTTCTTTGTTGTTGTTGTTGTTTCTGTTTTGAACCTTATACTCAAAGTGACTATAAAATACATGTTTTGTTTGATTAGGTTGCCCACATACAGTACATATACCTGTGCAATAAATGTCATGTCAACATGTCTTCTATCCATAGTGTTTTAGTGCAGTTATACATGTATATGGAAGAGAAATCCTGGCAATTACTAATACAAAATCATTTCACTAAAATGACTTTTCATACATTTTGTGTCACTTATCCTCACTACATAAAGGGTGGAAGAGCTCCTTTTAATAAACATGATCATATCAATATTTCTTGAACCGTGCACACTGTTACTTTTATCAATTAGAGTACATGTACCACCAACCACCTACAAGAAATTGTTGCCATTTATACTATAAATATAATTCATAGTTGTCGTTTATGTACGTCTAGAAGAACAATCTGCCAAATTCAAAAGCTCATTGACCAAGCGTCATTGACTTACTATAAATATCCTATACATGTAGTTCCAAGAATTGTCATAGTTCTAAATTCACTATCCAGTGCTTGTCTATCTTACTTGTGCTACATAACCTTAATGTTATTTCTTATCTTTTTTGTGTGACTAAAAAACATTAACAAGATGTTTTTTTAACTGCTCTAATTTAGTTTTTCCCATACATTACCTTGTACCTCTTAACCCATTCATGACTGATCTATTTTGCTATAACATGTATTCTTCATAGACCCTACCCCAGAGTATTTTAGGGACCAGTCCTGAACGGGTTAAAATAATCTATGGCTGGAATTAACAATGGTAGTATATATGAAAACTAAGGTTTACAACTGTTGAAGCACTGCATTTAGAGCAGTGGAAAACATATTTGCTAGTTTCAAATAGGTTGATGGGGCCGCCTAAGCAGCAGCTCCAAATAATATTCACCACCTGAGAACATATACATATATCTGATGTGATGTGATATCAAATGTGTAGGTACAATTCTTAAAATACGCCCAAATTTCTTCATTTACCTGAATAAAAAGACAATTATACTTGCAAGGAAAATTGTAGGTGACAAATATCCTTGCATGATAGTTAATGAAGCTGCAACTCGTATGAAAGCAGACCACAAAACAATTTACAGATCTTTGGAAATGTTCGGTAAATTACCATAATTGGGTGAGAAACGGACGTACAAATGTTTGGAGTTTGAGATCTAGATGGGTTCGACATAGTTTGCTGGGAAGAGTCCCTCTTTCCCTCGACAGACACCCTTCCACCAACCGCTATCAATCTGCAAAAATGAAAAAATGAAGAAAAAAAGTTCTTAACTTGGGAAAGTATGTTCTTTCTGATTATCATGATCTTGATAAAAAGTAAATCAAATAAATAAATTTAAATTCATCTTTCTCAATATCATAACCTTCAGCATCACTATCCTTAATAATCCTCCTCCTCCTTATCATCATTACCACATTACTCACCACCATCATTTTTTGTATAATCACATTTATCATCATAATAATTAGCACTTCCATCATCATTACCATTCTCATGATCCCTAGACGAGTATGGCAAGTAATGATAATCATCTTCCTCCTCTTGCTCATGATCATGATCGTGATGATTGCCATCATCGCCATCATCATTATCATCACCACCACCACCACCACCACCACCACCACCATCACCATCACCATCATCATCCATCATCATCACTACCACCACTACCACCATCACCATCATCATAAATAACATCATCATCATTATCATCAGCATCACAACCACCATGTTCATCTTCATCATCATCATCATCATCACCCTCATCATCATCATCACCACCATAGTCCACTACCACCACCGGTACACCACCATCACCATCATCATCATGTGTTTTACTATTAATTCATTTTATCAAGACACTCACCTGTTCCACATGTGTGATGATTTCACCAGGGTCAAAGGTCAACTCATCATCATCAGCTGTCAATGAGAAAGACACAAACAAATAATTACAATTTCCTTGTTGAATAAAGTTTGTTCGCTAATGGGCATAACAGCGTGAAGATGACAATCAGGATAACATTAATGGCACAAAAACTATGTCACACTGCATACAATCACTACTCTAAAATGTCTAAATTATCTCAGACAGTTTGTTTTGTTCTAAAGGAGATGGACTTTGCGAAAGATCTAGACTTGCAAGATGAATTGTATATACTAGGGAGTTGGGAAAATAATCACTTTCCATGCATAGACCTTTAACTTATGTATACAAGTTTGCTTACCACTGTATTCTTTTTGTTTGAATTTAAATTAATAGAAGTACTTGGACTAGCGCAATCATTGAAAATTGCTTACTTACTTACATTGTATTGCATATTATTCTTGTTTGAATTAAATTCTAAAGAAGACTAATTGAGAATGGTTCATTTAATGTACAGCCACTGTAAGCTTTGTTAGAGCAAGCTACTAAGTTGTTTAGTTCAGTCACCAGTGAAGTTGTCTTTTTATTTGGAGCACATTTTCATTTAATTCAAATACAAACACAATCATTTTCACCATCAACTTCTATATCATCACACAACTTCCTGCCAATTGCAGACAAATCTGAGCACTACATCGTTGGTTTCTGCCAGGTTTTCGATTGTGCACATTCCATGTACCATATCACAACTAAGCAGGTGGTCCACGATCGGAAGGCCTTTACCGCACTCACAATCTGCTTCATTATAAAAATCTTTTGTGATTGATTTAACTTACTTTCTTGGTATTCATAGAGAGCTCTTGCTCTAAGACCGTGTTCACTCCGTGGAACATCTAAAGGTGTCAAGTTCAAAGCCGAACTCTGAAGGCATCTCAGTCATTAGATAAACTTTGATTTAAGCTTATTTTGATTAATTAAAAATTTAAGTAATTATTTTGAAATGTTGTGATTGATTTAACTTACTTGCTTGGTAGTCATATAGTGCTCTTGCTCTGAGACCATGTTCATCCGGAGGCACATCTTCACAGGTTGCGTCCTCCTGCTGTCCAAACTCTGAAGGCATCAGGTTCAATACCCAACAAAGACCCACATCCCCTTGATTTCTGCTCATTATGACTAATTTAAAGATGTGATAGTATTTTGAAATCTTGTGATTGATTTTCACTCACTTGCTTGGTAGTCATAGAGAGCTCTAGCTCTGAGACCGTGTTCACCTGGAGGGACGTCTTCATAGGTTGCGTCCTCCTCCTCTTGCGGTGGATAATCTGCTTGTTCTTTGACACGGTCTGCACAAAGAGATTACATTGAAGGATTAGTTGAGTATGATTTGTATTTGTATGCCTACATACTGTCATAAAAATACATGGTCTGCACAAAGAGATTACAATGAAAAATAAGTTAAGTATGATTTGTATTTTTATGCCTTCATACCGTCATAAAAATACACGGTCTGCACAAAGATAAAAAAATTGAAGGATTAGTTTAGTATGTTTTGTATTTTTATGCCCACATAATGTCATAAATACATTAAGAATGATCCCCCAAATTCCCGCTAAAGATAAGATCTAAGATAAGTTCACAGAAATTACATTGATGCTAGATTTTCTTAATGCCCTTATCGTAAACCAAATATAACAGTCCTTTTAATGTCTGTCTCTTTAGGAGGACACCAGATTCAGGTTTAAGATCACTACAAGTTTGATCAAAATTTTCTTGGAAATCATAATATACATGTATGGGCTGGATGGACAGACAAATATAACAACATAGATTCATGTTTACAACTTGAAAAGTTTCTGGAGACAACCTTTAACATACCAATTTCTTCATACGTCTCTTGACCGGCAAGATAATTTGGTGGTTGGTCATAAATGTGTCTGGCTATAGCAAAACCCTGCACCCCCCCCCCCCCCCCTTTCATATCATACCATAAGAAAGGCCTCATCTCAAGCTTTCATTTGATGCCTTCTTCTTAAAAATCTAAAAATAATTGGCAAAGATATGTTTGTTTCAATTTAACAAACAAGTCTTTTTACACATATTATGTGAACTTAAAATGCCTACATGTATATCTTCTAAACATGCCGACAAGTGCAGGGTTTTGCTATAGCTGGTCACATATCGTCGCTGGGCTGTTAAAACTTATCTCAAAAAAACAAAATTTTCAGGAGAGTGTAAAAACAATGCACATTTCTCAAGCAAATCGTCGCTGGGTTGTTAAAACCTCGTATCTCAAAAAAACAAAATTTTCAGGAGAGCGAAAAAACATTCTTTATTTTAACAAATTATGTGCGTATGCTATGTTATTTGAACTTAATACTATGTTTGATAATCAATTCGATATGAAATGCACGAAAAATAATCAATATCTCAAAAAAACAAAATTTTGTCAAATCACTATTTGAAGGGGCAAAAGATACGAGGTTTTCAAAAAGATGAATTGTGGTTATTAGAAAAAGAAAAAAAAAACTCATGTGGTTATTAGAAGATGAATTACACCTTAAACTTCACATTTATCAAAAAAAGTAATTTTCACCAAAATTTGAGATACGAGGTTTTAACAGCCCAGGGACGATATGTCGCTGTTGCATTCTTTTCAGTGTATGCACCATCCGGACCTCTGTTTCCCACGTCATTCATATCCATCTAACCATTATCTTTGCTAATTTGATATAAAAACTCCAAAAGAAAATATGAGGTACAGTACAAAGTTTTCCAACTTACCGACTTCTTCATACGTCTCCTGTCCCGCAAGATCATCAGGCGGTTGGTCGTACGTTGCCGTTGCATCGGTATCTGCATACGTGTCGTCTGGACCGCTGTAGCCCATGTCGCCCGTATCCTGATAAACGTTATCTGCGTCTTCCTCTGCCGGGGGCGTGGGGGGAAGCGGCTGGCTCTGACGAGTAGGGGGCAGCGAGGGGAGTGCACCCTGGTTGGGGGAAGGGGGGGGGGGGGGGGGGAATAATAACAGTTAAAGTATTGGTATTTCTATTGCAATAATAATTTAATACTAACTACAGATACAAATAGCACATACAGTAAACCAGAACAACACAATGACTTGAATTTAATAATAGGTAACACAATTGAATGAAGAATTATTACTACCATTAGATAACTAAAATTTGAATTATACAGTCAAACCTGTGTATAGTGGACACCGAAGGGAAGTAAGGAATGTGGCCACTGTAGACAGGTGACCTCTATAGACAGGTTCATTCCATTGTTTTTCTCTGCAGGGGATCATGTTTAGTGGCCACTAAAGGCAGGTTGGCTGCTATAGACAGGTGGCCACTAAGACATGTTTGACTGAAAATTTTTAGTTATCTAATGATAGTAATAATTCTTCATTCAATTATGTTTCATATATTAAATTCAAGTCACTGTGTTTTGTTTACCATATGTGCTATTAGTACATCATTAGCAAAAAGTGCCTTTACCCACTCCCTTGGGAGCATTACCGCCAGACTATGAGCCTATACTTGTCTTGAAGGAGGCAAAGCAGGAGGCTGTTCAGCTTCATCCGGTTACGTTTCCAAGTATGCAGATAATTAAAATAAATTTGAAATAAATGGCATTAAATGCAAATTTATATAAACCATACTAAAAATAAGCTGAAATAGCTTGTTCTCTAGCTGTAGAGGACCAGCATCTTGCATTATCACTCATTAATAAGCTACAATATTACATGTAGTTCAACATAAACATAATTCCACTCCATGTGGAGCATTCTCACCTGTCTGGGTGGGGGCAAGGCGGGTGGTTGCTCCGCTTGGAGAGGGCCAGCATCTTGCATTGTCACTCATTATTAAGCACGTCATTATTAAGCAACAATCGATTCAACATAACAATACTTCCACTCCCTGTGGAGCATTCTCACCTGTCTGGGTGGGGGCAAGGCGGGTGGTTGCTCCGCTTGGAGAGGGCCAGCATCTTGCATTGTCACTCATTATTAAGCACGTCATTATTAAGCAACAATCGATTCAACATAACAATACTTCCACTCCCTGTGGAGCATTCTCACCTGTCTGGGTGGGGGCAAGGCGGGTGGTTGCTCCGCTTGGAGAGGGCCAGCATCTTGCATTGTCACTCATTATTAAGCACGTCATTATTAAGCAACAATCGATTCAACATAACAATACTTCCACTCCCTGTGGAGCATTCTCACCTGTCTGGGTGGGGGCAAGGCGGGTGGTTGCTCCGCTTGGAGAGGGCCAGCATCTTGCATTATCACTCAACAATCGATTCAACATAAAAACAAGAATTTTGCATTGCCGTGCAGTGCGAATGAATCCCCTGGCACTGGCAGCAATTTTTGCGTTATCCTTATGTTTGAAGGAAGAACAAAGATATCCCTTCCCTCCCTCAAACAAAAGGATGACGTAGAGACTGTTGTCAAAGAGGAGCAGCATCACCAAAACAATATGTGTGTAGATTAGAGTATAATGCATCTTTATAGAAAATTCAAAAGAAATCTGTCAAGAAATGTGACCAGCAGAGCCTGCAGAGCACACACAAGACAGCCACCAAAATATGACCAGCAGCATACTGCTTGGGGGATACAATAATTCCACTCCCTGTGGAGTGGAGCATTCTCACCTGTCTTGGTGGGGGCAAGGCGGGTGGTTGCTCTTCTTCGTCTGCTTGCGTTTCCCAGTCGTCTTCGGTGGGTGTTGGTGCGGGAGGTTCGTATCGCGGTACTGGCGCTGGTTCACGCGCTGGTTCACGCGCTGGTTCCGGCATAGGTTGTCTCTCTCTCTCTGGTTCCGGTTCTGGTTCTGGTTCTTGTGGGAGGGCCCTGTGCTGCTCTGCTAATGCTTTTTGTCTCTCCTACGGAAAATGTTTAAAGATTAGATATGATTTGAAAGACTACAATAGAACAGAAATACCAAACTGGACAATTTCTTGTGGAATACTAAGAATAACAGCTACAGGATTGCACAATATGGTCTTATTATCACGATAAAGTTTTTCTAGAGACCTTAAGAATTATAACGAAAGATGATCACATGAAAGCATCAGAGTTTGTGACATTTTCTGTACAATTACGAAAAAAGAATTGTAATTTTTAGTGAGTGCTGGTATGGGAGGCTCATGTCGTGGTGCCGGAGCTGGTTCACACACAGGTTCCAGCATACTGTAGGTTGTCTTCCTCTCTCCGGTTCTGGTTCTTGTGGGAGGGATCTGTCCTGCTCTACTAATGCTTTTTGTCTCTCCAAAAGTCAAAATAAATGTTTAAAAGCAGTCTCTGATTACCAGTTAAACCCCTTGACTACGGGAACCGGGTGGGTTGTGAACAAAGTCTATGGGAATTTTAGTATCTTGAAGTCAACAGGTTAAGTATACTTGGTGGGCATTTATGAGGGATGTTAATGACATGGTGTTTGTGTCTCTCTCTAGCTCTGGAGAGAGCTCCCTGTTTCATGTTTCTGCTTTTTTTGTCTCACCCAGAGAAAATGATGAATGATCTTATTTGCTTTTCAGGGTTATTACAAAATCAGGGATATCGGTGAGTTTGGATGCGGGAGCTTGAAAACCGAGTTCTGATATCTGATTTGCACAGAAAACTAATACAGTGAGCCTGAATTTCTCAGTGAACAATAACTTATGCACAAATGCATCTAGATAACTCCCTCCTTTTTGGAAAGTTCCTTGACCTTACCTCTTCTTTCCTCTTGTTCTCCTCCCGTTCCTTCTCTTCCCTTGCTTGTCTTCTCTTCTTTTCCTCTTCGGCTTTCTTTCTACTTTCCTGCAAAAATAAGTAACAGTATCTATGTTGAAATCACTTTAAATTCAATATTCAATGTTCAATATTAAAAAAGCAAGAAATCAGGGAGAAGACTGTTAAAAAATGCTCATAATTATAATACAAAAACGCCTGTGTCATTCAGGCAATTAATTGTCTAAAAAAACATGAAAAACTTAGTACTGATGCACTGATGATGATGAGCTCACCTTTGACTCTGGTGAAAGAAACACCCTAAAAGACAATAATTTGTTTGCGACAAATTTCATGGAAATTATAAACAACAAATTATTAGTTTATACTTTAAAAAGTGTAACATTTTAAGTAACTTCCATAAAATATAATTTTGAAAATCAATTTCTATTCATCAAATATATCGCTAATCAAGGTAGTCAATTAAAAGGACAACTGAAATTAACACAAGTCTTACTTCTTCTCCCGCTTGTGCCATTTGCTCAAATTTGCTCTTCAGAGAACTGGCTCCACCTTTGGCTATGGCAGGAAGAAATGAAAGAAATAAAAACAAAAGCATTTTAAATATGAAATCATGTGATTCTGTTAGAATGCCATTGTTAATTCAACGTGGCATAAATTATTTTTTTCTCATGGCCATGTATGCGATTGTATTTGAAGTTCTGGCATTGTAGCAGTGAATCATTTACCTTTTAATAGGTACACTTTCTTTCTTAAATTAGGTCCATTTTTATTATTGTTTTATCATGAAAATCAAATAAAATATATACCAGATGGTTGCGGTCTTGTTCTCTAATATGAAAAAAGCACCTTTCATATCATCATATGACTCGGCCGATGCATCCTTATCTTGTGCCACTCCAAACTTGCCGCCGAATCCCTTGCTCATGTTGGGGGGTCATTTTCATTCATATGATATATTTCTGGTCAGATTCCCTTTGTTTAAAATATAATACTAACCTGGTGGTTCTTATTCTATACTACGACAATAAAACTCCTTTCATAACATCATATGACAAGCTAATGCAACTTTGAATAATACCTTGCCAACAAAAATTTACCAACATTTTTCATTTTCAACTGACTTGTCTTGAAATTAAATGATATATTTACCGGGCGGTTGCGGTCTTGTTCTCTGATATGATGACGAAACACCTTTCATATCGTCGTAAGACCCGGCTGATGCATCCTTATCTTGCGCCACGCCAAACTTGCCGCCGAATCCCTTGCTCATGTCGGTCTGTGACGGATGAAGCTCTACGTTGGTCTTCGCATCAAAACTGAGGGCGCTCTGGTCCATTCTGTCCGTCTGGACTCCAAACTTGCCGCCGAAGCCCTGGGCGTAATCTGTATGAATAAATGATAGAATTTTTTTTTAATTTCTTTCTTTTTTGCATTTCTCTCAAACTACTTTTACATTTCATTACATTTCTTGTAAGATAATCTGGCAGAAAAATCAGACTACATGAACAGGAACTCAAAGTTGCACAATTCTAACCATAGGAAATAGGAAATATAACTCACAGTTCAGTACACAACAGATTATGGTAAACAAATCTTCTGTAATTAGCAATTTTCCCCTCAGGAGTCTACTCAAGCAAAGTGCGGATTTATTTTGACGGGTCTTTCTGAACTCATACTTACCGCTCATAATTTGTCATAGCACTCTGGATGTTTCAGTCATTCCCGCATCCAATCTTGCTCACAAAAACTAATTTGAAATGGTCACTGACCATTGGTCCCAGTAAATCTTTTTAAATATCATCACTTTTCACATTATTTCAGATATTATCGCATTCATTTTCATTGTTCAGCACTAAAATTAGAACCAGTCAGACTTTCTAAAAGCTTGTTCATAAATAACATAAAAGGTCACCAATCAAAACAGACCTGCTAAATAATTAATCAACAAACCTTTCAGTGACGCATGTTCGGGCTGATGTCTAGCCTGGTTTTTCAGCACAAACCATTGCTTTACCCAACAAAACCAGTTCATATAAATTTATTGTAATTTTCTCATTTCTTTTTCGCTAGCAGTTCGCTAGCATTTCAAAATTGTTGCTTCTTTCATATACCCTAGCTCAATAAATACAAACTCATAAAGGAACTATTCCCTATTGCATTGGACTTTTCATTTCAACACAAAAAATCACGATTCAAACCAATCATTCTATATCAACACTTTTTTGTAAAGCATGTTTCTCAGTCTGTTTTTCCATCTGATTATCTACTCCAATTGCAGCTTGCATCTTGACTATCTTCTGCATGACGTGCTAACCACCACAACCAGTTGCAAAGATCTTTTCTTTCACACAAATACAAAATCAACAATTTCAACCAACCATTCTATAACCAACCTTTTCTGTAAGGCAGGTTCTCTGTTTCCCAAGTGCAGCTGCATCTTGCGGGTCCTTTCTGCATGCCCTGTGTAAAACCATATATATTTGCATATTTTCTAATGCACAAAAAGTCCACAATTCAAAACCAAAAAGTTATATAACACACCTATCTGAGACGCGTGTTTCTCTGTCTTTTCCTGGTAATCGAATCCGAATATGTGCGGCTGCGTCTTGACGATCTGTCTGCATGCACCCCGTGCTTTCCGCCAAAACCAGTTGCGTAGTCTGATGCATCATGGGTAATCGGCATGCGGAGGTGAACAGCATCATGGGAAGGCATAAAGCAGGAGCAGCATAACATGTACAAACGGGATGGGTTGGAGTGGCAAGAATGCAAATGGGTCGCCATGCAGAAAATTAGGGGAGAACCAAAAAAATGTTGTCATTTTACAGCAAGTTTATTACATGGCAAATAATTTTTCTAAATAAACATTCAATTATATACACAAGAAAAGAAAATATGATCCCATTATATTTTTTCTTTGCATACAACGCCTTGTGGAGCAATGTAGGGTTGTCCATTGCACAAGGAAATTGTACAATTCTCAATCAGTTAGTATCAATCAGTTATTTTAAATTTCAGACATAGAGGAAACTGACTAGAAATATATTGAGTGATTAAAAAGTGAGCAATGAAAAATAGGCTTCTCCGGGAATCGAACCCGAGACCGCCGGATGCTAGCACCGGTGCTCAACACATCAAGCACGAAGGACTTTGTATGGTGGGCGTTACCATGAAACCCTTTTCAATGCTCGATTAGTCAGAAGCTTTATAACTGGGGCCAAAATCCCAAGGATAATTAAAACAACTCTTATAGAGAAAGGCGCGGGATCACGCGAATTGACGCAGGCCTTTTTATTTTTTTTATTAATTAAATTCAGACAGAAGGAAACTGACTAGGAAATTATTTGAAGTGATTAAAGTGAGCAAAGAAAAATAGGCTTCGCCGGGATCGAACCCGAGACCGCCGGATGCTAGACCGGTGCTCAGACCATCAAGCCCACGAAGACTTTGTATGGTGGGCGTTCCCATGGAAACCCTTTTCCAATGCTCGATTAGTCAGTTAGCTATATAAACTGGCCAATCACCAAGGATAATTAAATTAATCAACTTTTATAGAGAAAGGCGCAGGATCACGCGTAAGTGATGCAGCTTTTTTTTTTTATTAATTATAAATTCAGACATAGAGGAAACTGACTAGAAATATTTGGTGATTAAAAGTGAGCAAAGAAAAATAGGCTTCGCCGGGAATCGAACCCGAGACCCAGCCGGATGCTAGGACCGGTGTGCTCAAACCATCAAGCCACGGAAGACTTTGTATGGTGGTGGGCGTTCCCATGAAACCCTTTTTCAATGCTCGAAATTAGTCAGAAGCTATATAAACTGGGCCATCCCAAGGATAATTAAATCAACTTTTATAGAGAAAGGCGCAGGATCACGCGAAGTGAATGCAGCTTTTTTTTTTTTATTAATTAAATTCAGACATAGAGGAAACTGACTAGAAATATTTGAGTGATTAAAGTGAGCAAAGAAAAATGGCTGCAATCACTTCGCGTGATCCTGCGCCCTTTCTCTATAAAAAGTTGATTTTATTTATCCTTGGGGATTGGCCCAGTTTATATAGCTTCTAGACTAATCGAGCATTGAAAAGGGTTTCATGGGAACGCCCACCATACAAAGTCCTTCGTGGCTTGATGGTTTTGAGCACCGGTCCTATCATTCCGGCCGGTCTCGGGTTCGATTTCCCGGGCGAAGCATATTTTTCTTTGCTCAACTTTAATACACTCAAATATTTCTAGTCAGTTTCCTCTATGTCTGAATTAATTAATAAAAAAAGAAAAAAAGCTGCATCACTTTCGCGTGATCCTGCGCCTTTCTCTATAAAAGTTGATTTAATTATCCTTGGGATTGGCCCAGTTTATATAGCTTCTGACTAATCGAGCATTGAAAAGGGTTTCATGGGAACGCCACCATACAAAGTCTTCGTGGCATGATGGTTTTTGAGCACCGGTCTAGCATCCGGCAGTCTCGGGGTTCGATTCCCGGCGAAGCCTATTTTTTCTTTGCTCACTTTATAATCACTCAAATATTTCTAGTCAGTTTCCTCTATGTCTGAATTTAATTAATAAAAAAAAAAATAAAAGCTGGCATCACTTCGCGTGATCCTGCGCCTTTCTCAATAAAAGGTTGATTTATTATCCTAGGGATTGGCCCAGTATTATATAGCTATCTGACTATCGAGCATTGAAAAGGGTTTCAATGGGAACGCCCACCATACAAAGGTCCTTCGTGGCTTGATGGTTGAGCACCGGTATCCCCCTAGGCATCCGGCAGTCTCGGTTCGATTCCCGGCGTATGCCTATTTTTCTTTGCTCACTTTTAATCAACTCAAATATTTCTAGTCAGTTTCCTCTATGTCTGAATTTAATTAATAAAAAAAAAGCTGCATCACTTCGCGTGATCCTGCGCCTTTCTCTATAAATGTTGATTTAATTATCCTTGGGATTGGGCCCAGTTTATATAGCTTCTGAACTAATACGAGCAATTGAAAGGGTTTCATGGGAAACGCCCACCATACAGAGTCTTCGTGGCTTGATGTTGGAGCACCGGTCTAGCATCCGGCGGTCTCGGGGTTCGATTACTCCGGCGAAGCCTATTTTTTCTTTGCTCACCTTTTAATCAAACAGTTATTTTGTTACATTTTCAACACTACTACAAATTATTATTTACTTGTTAATGTAATATGCATCTACAGAGGGTAATATTGTAAAAAAGATAATAGTTAAAGGGGACAGGTCACTTTTACAAAACGTCTGAACAGCTTTCAGGTGACGGATGGGGATCAATGGAACACGCAAAAAAAAACCCAGAGCGGACGAGCCCTCTGGATTCTTACGAATGAAAAACGGCATGCGTCCCTCCATTTAAACTATATATCGGTCTATAAAGGAGTTCAACTGATTTAGCATAATATACAACAATATAGTACTAATTCTCGTAAAGGTATTGTGAAGCCGACATTGTTAAACGTATTTCCACGGAAAAAGAATCTCAAAAAGAAAGAATATATAAATTACATGTAGTCCGTTTAAGCGATGTTTGGGTATTTTGCTTGGTAAACGCTCACACATTAGTACTTATGCAGCGAGTCAACGTAGCTTAGCGCGGGTCACGTAGGGGTCATGCATACGCATCTGGCAAATCTATGTACTAACAACTTACTCACCGGCCGAAAATATGTATGTACCTAATTAACCGACGTCCCTCAGTTTATTCAGTTTTAGGTTCTAATAACTCCACGAAAAAAAGATTTCAAGCCCTAAATTTTGTCAGGCATGCTATTAAATGGGACATTATTCCTTTCATATAAGGACCAATAACCTCAGCAACTTTTGAATTTTGGCTTGCAAAAGTGGATCTCTACCCTTTTATAAATGACAAAACACAAACCTTTTTGTGAGTCGTGTTGTGAAAGGCCAGACTGGTAATCCCCATCCTACTGCACTCTAACAGAGGAAAGATAATCAACATAAGTCATGAATTATACAAATAATACAAAAAGATTGAGTATCTTTCTTCTGAATCACTTTTCACATTTCACTTCGCTCAATTTTTTTAAAACCCATTCAGGACTAACT